>CM046816.1:25415366-25494124 GCA_025617385.1 Murraya koenigii
TTCTGACATATGATTAAGGGCCATTTTGGGATTGCGGAGGTTGACTGAAATAAATTGCTTCATACTGTGCGGATGAAATAAGTTGCTAATTAAAAAAATAACTTGCCGTTTAGTAAATTGTACTGTTCGGTTGTTGTGAGTTTAAAAAGCGATGTATATGTGTTTGGTAAATTTTAATACAAAAGTGTTGTTTTATTATATAATGATTAAAATAGACATAAGTTTAAATTACCTTTGATTTTTATGTTTAATAAATTGTTTAGAGAAACTTTTTTTAAATACGTAAAATTACATAAAATAAATAAAACTCAATTAAATAAAATATAAAGAACTTCATAATATGTTATATAAAATATGATAAAAAATTATATTTATATATAATCCAAATAAAATAAAAAGTAATATATATTATAATCATATTAATTTGTTGCAATAAAATTTCTCAAATTTTCGAATATAGAATACAATGCAAACTAATGGGCAATAACATATTAATGCTCAAAATTTTAAATATTTATCTTTCTCATAAAAACTTGGATATAGAAAAAAAATTAAGATATATATATTAAACTTTAAAAGCCATAGTTATGAAATTAGAATTTACTGAATCAAAACCAATTTGGTACTAGAGATGACGTATATAGTTATGGTGGTAACTGGATTGTGATGGTAATATGATATTTAATGATTTATATATTATGATTTATTGATAAATAAGATATAATTATCTTTTTTCTTTTAAAATATTAAGATGAGAATAGGAACTTTAAAAATGTGTGGCAGCTTATTAAATAAGTTGTTTATGAAAAGCAACTGTACCTGCTTTTAAAAGTTACTGATAAAATAGAAAAAATTATGAAATAATTTGTTTTTGTAAAATTTACCAAACACTATTTTTATAAAAAATTATTCAATAAGCATATTATTAAATTTCAACCTCAATCTCAAACGACGCTTAAGTTGATTTTGGTAAAGGTTCAACAATAATTTAAAGATAAGTAGAAAAAAAATAGACATATGTATACTTACTTTGTTCCAACAATTCGATTTGTGTTTGCTTCAAGATCATCTTTTACAAAAATTATAGCCAAGCCAAAATATGATATTTTAGGTTTCAAATCTTCATCCAACAAAACGTTACTAGCTTTCAAGTCTCGATGAATAATTGTTAATATAGAATATTCTTGTAGATAGAGAAGCCCTTGAGTAATTCCTTGAATGATATGAATGCGTTTTTTCCAATCCAAAATAAACTTTCTGATGGGATCTACATCAAATATGATTATAGTTAGACAGTCACTAGCATTTGGAATTGAGAAATGCAAATGGAGGCACATAAATTAAAAATTAGGCAGTTTAGTAGGTACCGAAAAGGAAATAGTCCAAGCTTCGTTTTGGCATGTACTCGTAGATCAGCATTCGTTCTTCTCTGCCAATGCAAAAACCTAAAACTCTAATAAGATTTACATGTTGGAGTTTTGCAGTAAGCATAACCTCATTCTTGAACTCCTTAAATCCCTGTGTGGATGTCTTCGAGAGTTTCTTCACTGCTATTACCTGTCCATCAGGTAATACACCCTGCAAAACCCCCCAAGAAAAAGCACTATGTTTGTAAATATATATAGCTTTCGCTTATTAATTATAGGCTGAGAGATAGCCAAGCTACCTATATATATGTTACCTTGTAAACAGGACCATATCCACCCTCCCCGAGCTTATTTTCAATTGAAAATCTCTCTGTGGCTACTTCAATATCGGCCAAGCTATACTCTCTGAGATCAGGATCATTGCTGTTAAAATCTCCATTATTTGCTTGACAATTTGCTCTGTCCTCCGATGCTTTGGCTGAGTCAATTAATATCAATTAATTAAATAGAAGAATAATATATATATATATATATAGTCTTTAATTAAATTGCCCACTTCTGTAAAAATAATCCCAACCCTGTGTTATGAATTAAAAAAGCTTAAAGCTGGAAGAAGTGACCTATTAATGTGAGCTTTTTCATCCAGCAGTAATACAGCAAAAAACCTAGTAGAAGAATACAAGCTGCAGTTGTAGGCAAAACAATTGCCCATAATAGCCGCTCATTTCGTCGATTCTTATTATCTTCTTCAGCTGAAAAGCCAAATCACTATGTGTTAATTAACCATTGATGCTGAAATAAAGATATTAATTCAAGTCATTATGCAGAGAAGTGATCAAACGGATTGCAGTGAGTGAAGAATTGCATTTGCTTACCTGCAGCTTGAGAAAGCATCCAATCATGATCATAGGAAACTAGCCAGACATAGTAACCACGTAGCTTATTCTCCTTGGCATATGCAACCTTCACTCTAACGGCCTCGACATCATCAAAACCAAACCAAATCTTCCCAATAGAGAAGTAATTCACCGCATAAGTAGAATTGTATATAACTGGAATATCAGGACCATAGTTCTTGATGTAATTCTTGATTTGACTGTAGGTCATAAATCCATTATTAGAAAAAGCTGGTCCTGTTGCTGCTGCCTCAATACCATTATCCTCAGCTTTCACAAGAGTCCATGCATAGCCATAGAAAGTCAAAGTCAATACCATCTTGTTGGATGGTAATCCTGCGTCGATCCAAGACGTGATTCCGTAATCAATATTAGTGACACTATTTGGATCATACAGAGCCGCAGGAGCGCTGGTAAAATTTCTCCGCAGAGGTTTTGAGTAATCGCAAGTCATAACTGTAGGGAAATAAACTAAGTTTTTTAATTTTTTAATTAAAACCTTTTAGGACCGATCTCATACAATATATAAGAATTAAGTAATCTAGAAATTCATATTGTGAAGATGAACAATTGAGAGTTGTAGATCCGCCTTCAAACGATCTTCCAGGTTATGACTCAAGTTTGATCAACACTATAACTCAAGTTTGATCAACACTGGACGTATGAGCATCTGTTTCACCAGGTTATGACTCAAGTTTGATCAACACTGGACGTATGGGCATCTGTTTCACTACTCCCCAATTGTAACTGACACACCTTAGATGTCTTTTTTTTTTCTTTAAAAAAAACCTAAGGCTCTCTCCTCTGTCAATTAAAAGAATAATGCCCCTTTTATAATATCTTATGAAAAATCCTAATATGTTAGGATTATGATTTCTATTTAAAATAGAATTTCTCTTTTAACTATCTCTCCACTTACCTAAAAGTGGAAGGAATATGTAATTAACTAGGAGATCACGTTGTAAAATATTACAAGCCCCCATTTACACTTGAATATAACATACTAGGCCTTATTATAATTATGATTTTTATCTAATATGCCAGTTTTTCTTGCTTTTGGGTCCAGTGATGGTGTTGTCAATTAAATGAACTAACCTGGGGATCATTTGGGAATATACAATAGTAGCTACAATAATTAAATTTGTAATTAAACAAATATAATTATTTAATTCCAATTTTACTTCACTATAAGATTGGAACTGACCTCCATAATTGTATGCTCGAATATAATTTGCCCAAGCCACATTGATTTCTTTACTGCACAATCCTTTGTACCACATCGTTAATTTAAATTGACATCTCAACTGTCCAATCAATTTAATTACATATTTTTCCTTGATACTTACTAGTTTTCTCTAATGATCATTTTCAACATACTTATTTATGTTGAGACACTCTGGTCAGAGAATTCTATGATCAAATACATATAATATGATTAAATGAACTTTACTCAAAATATTAATACAATCAAAATATCTAAACAAATACTTGAAATATTTTATTAATAAAAAAATTAATATACTGACACGACCCGCCTCATATCCAGAGGCGACCTATCTTAAGAAATTGAACTTAAATATTAAAATCATCTTATTAATGAGAATTCTACCGAAATTTCCGCAGAACCTCCCCTAAATATATAACATTCCCAAACCTGCAACTACAACACAAGCACTCCCAAATCATTTATTATATATCAACTACATCAACCCAATCTCATCTGGTGATATATCCAATAATACACACGTTTCATAATTCATACATCACATCCCTAATATAAATCCAAAACATGATAATTATACATTAACCAAAAGAAATAATTATTCTATATCCTCAAACAACCTCAGTAGCCAAAATGACTCCAACTATGTACAATACTGGGTTAACTCATTGTACTAGTAATCTCCTGGGGAAAATATAATAAAATAGGAATGAGTATAAAACTCGGTGAGTCTCAGATGAGTGGATAGTAGCTTTTAAAACATAAAATACTTTCAAAAGAAATGCATCACTTGTATAATTACTTTTCTCAAACAATTATTTTAATGTAAAAATTCCTTTCACTTCAATCATATTCCGAACATAAGCAAAACCGATATTGTCACAAAATCAATCACGTTCCTCAAATAATTATTTAAATGTAAAAACTACTTTCATTTCAATCATATTTTAAACATAAAGATATTTTCATACTTCCACAAAATCAAGAAAAAATATCTCATATTGAGATATCATCTCATATGGAAATATCATCTCGTGCTAAAATATCACAAATACTGAATAATACAAATATCCTTAAACAAATACCTGGGGATAATCTAGTCTCATCCGGACCTCAACGGACGGCAATGATGTACTATCCGAGTACCATCATGCCCGGAGCTACACGGATAGACAAAAGGACGTACCATCTCATGCTTATCAGCATAACTCATACCCCGGATCTCAACGGACGTGCTATGATGCGCCATCTTGCGACATCGTGTCCGAACCATCCGATTTCATATCTCAATATGCATGCATATGCCCCCAAAGGACGAAAGCGCCCAAACACACGGCCCAAAGCCTCTATGTGTGTTTAGACGGGCCCCAAAGGCCTACTATCTCATCTCATCTGGAGGGAACGAGTATTTGCTTTAAAACATTAAATCATGCTTGAAATCAATGTATATACACTTTAATTTATACTTGAAATCTACATATATACACACTTGAAATCATGCTCAAAATCCTTATATATTCACCTTTCAAATCATGCTCAAAATCCATATGTATAAACATTCTAAATCATGCTCGAAGACCATATGTAAACACTTTAAATTATTCTCGAAATCAATATATAAATACTTTGAATCATGCTCAAAAGCAATGTATATACATTTTAAATCATACTCAGGATCAATCATATACTCTTTAAAATCATGTTCAAAATCAACATATATACACTTTTAAATCACGCTCAAGATCAAATCATATACTCTTAAAATCATGCTCGAAATTCACATAAAAGCACTTTAAATCATGTTCGAAAATCAATCATCTCTTTTACCATTTTAAAATCGATATGGAGCATAAATGAATAAATATAATTTAATATAATATTTATACGCAATAAACATTTATTTCGGAAAACCATTTAATGAAAGCACTTTAAATATTTATTTCATAAACAAGCCTTACTATATAAAAATCAAATAATTTTAATATATTCCACTCACAGTGACAATTTCAGACTCGACTATCACCCAAGTCCGCAGGTAGATTCTTGTCCGCAGATCCACCTAATTTACAGAAACGACACAATTACTTTCCATAATTATAATTAGAACTAATCTCGCAAAAATAACGCCTTAAATAAGTATTCTTCCTAATATTACAACTCTCAATCTTCCCGGCTTACCGTAATAATCCCGTATTCGTAATTTACTAATATAATCCGAAATTATACTACCCTCAATTTCATAATTTACTAATTTACCCACAACATCATAAAATTACCAATTTATCCTCAATTCAGATTACAAAATCACCCTCAAAGCTAGAAATTACGAAATTACCCTCAACACGTGAAATTACCAAAATGCCCATACGGTCAACGTTGACCGAAATTGACCCAACGGTGGGGAAGCTCGGACTAGACTCTTTTCGTCGAGGTGAGTACAATGGTGCTGGTGGTGTCCTCCCACGCGGCAATGGCCGGATCGAGCACGTGAAGTCGCGGCTCTTTGGGATGATCGGACGGCAGAAACGGCCTCTCTGGTCTTGGTGACTAGTCGAGAATGGAAGATGGTGAGGTGGGGAAGCTTTTGCAACCGGTGGCGTGGCCAAAGACGGCCGGAATCGCCGGCGATCGTCTGCGCAAACCCGCGGAACTTTCGAAGCTTCACCGGCGTTCCACGCGTTTTCCGGCAGCAAGGACGGCTAGGGATGGACGGCCGGCTCACAAGCTTCCGTTTGACACCTTGCTCGGCCCGTGAGGTGGCCGGAAATGGGAGAAACCGACGGGTCGGTTCTGCGGGTTTGGGTCGGGTTACGGGTCGGGTACGGGTCTCTCTTTCTCTCGGTTTTCTCCAAATTTTAACCGGCTTTCTCCTTTTATAAACACCCAAAAAATATCAATTAGACCCCCTCATTATATATCACATAAACCCCCTCTTAATTTATCACAGAAACCCCTTTTAATTTATCACATAAACCCCTCTTAATTTAATTATTTACATAAATAAATATAACAAATTCATATGTTACATATACTTTAAAGAGCACATAATCACAACAATAATATCAACCCAATTCAAGTATTGTCGTATCGAGTTGATAGGATAATTTCCAGATGCGGTCTGTGGAAAATAATTGACCCTTGCCGTTAAAATCAACTGTGATTGGCTCGATTTATTTCTTGCTTCTAAAGCTACGGCAGCTCGCCACTCTTTAAAGAGAATGCCCATGTTATTCTTATCCCGGCTTGTATTTGGATTAAGCCAAGAGAAATCTATGCCTTGAAAGCCATAAAGCCTTGCTGTTTTTACTGAGGAGTCAATGAAGGATTTCCTGGAAGAAGAGTTGCTTACCATGGAAGAATATGTGGAATCGTTTGCATCTAATCCGCCGATGGAAAGAAGTGTGGTGATTGACGGGTTCTTTATTTTGACAGTGTCTGTGAAGTTGGAGAATTGTTTTTTATCAGAAGGTGATAAAGAGAGCTCGTAGGAAGTTGAGTTGACATGAGCAAAACCACAAATAAGGTGAGTGAAGAGAGCAGAATTTATGTCTGAAATGGGGAACCCATTGCCTGAATACCAGTAACCAGCTCTGATTAATGTTTGTGCTTTTGCAGGAAGTGATTCTGAAAGTACAAAAACGTGGAGGACAAGAATGATAATTTTGGATGCCATTGTGGAAACCCAGCTGCTTGAGGCATATCTAGTATGTGTGTATATACACACACACACACACACACACACAATGTAACAGAAAAAATATCCAATACCGATGAGATTAGCTATTGGACTAATAATACAAACTTGAGACACACAATGTAACAGAGAAAATATCCTATACCAATTGAGATTAGTTATTGGACAAATAATACAAACTTGAGTCAACTTTCAACTCATGAGCCTAGCTCATAAGTTTTTATACAATATCAAAGTCAAGCTACAAATGAGTGAGCCTATACCACGTACTTTTCAACCTAACAAGGAGCAAGCTAAAAGATAGGGAGATGGAAAAAGTATATCAAATTGGCTGAGCTGGGTTAATAATTTAAGCTTAAGACAACGTACATTCAACTCAATAACAAGCTGTAATTTAATAAAGTTAGGTCAACTCGATATATTATTTAGTAGGTTAGGAGTCAGGAGGGGTTTGAGCTACAAATCGAGCTCATGAGTGAGGAGGCGTTTGATTTTCACAAGATTTTGCGTTTTGTACACGTTGATCATGGACCGAATCAGCTTATAAAATATTTTCACAAGATTTTGTCTTCAAGTTGCATGGATGGAGTCATGGAGGACTACATGAAAAGTTGTCTTCTTGCAATGATGATAACTGAAAAAATTGAAGATCTAAAATTAAGCTATGACGTTTACCTCCACTGAGCTCGACTTCTGAAGCTGGAGACTCATCCTTTTGTATTGACTTTGTTGGTTTTTAAATGACCTAGAAGTCTTGGACGTGTTTCTGAAGCAAAGTCATTGTGTATGAGTAGATTTTTTTCCAGTAAGAAAGGGAAATTGAAGTCTGTCGTTAGGAAAACCTAACCAAGAAAAGGGGAAAACAAAAAAAAAAACCTTAGTTATCGACCCATGTGCCACTGGCCTACAAGATTTACTCCCTCGGAAGTGAATTCAAGTCCCTGTAATTTTCTCTATTAAATATTTTACTTTAACAAGAAAATCAACTAATATTTGAACAATTTTTTTTTTATATAACTTTTTAAAATGTATAGGGTGGGTAAGTTCCAAATCGATTTTTCAGTCTTCTAACTCCTCCAAACTTCAAACTCAAATGGTTAACTAAATAAGACTACTTGAAAATTATTCTGTTAAATTATAAAAAATATAATCTCACAAAGTCAAAGTTTCACCGATTATTGAACTATGGAATGTTATCATCTATGAATTTGTTAAATTCTATTAATGTACAATCAATTTTATTTTCTTTAAATAATTAAAATGAACCTATTATGTATACATTTTATGTAAAATTTTAGAATCCTAAACTAAATTGTGTTGAGCTCTCTATAATCTTTTGCCACGCCTGCATTTATAGTAGTTTACTGCTTATATTAATGAAAAAACCGAAGACTTCTATTATGAATTGATTATATATAAATTCTATGTAAAACTTTGGAATCCATTGCCGAACTAAACTTTTAATAATCTTTTGCCATGCCTGCAGTTATAATTGTTTGCTATAGGTAAAAGCTTGTTTAGTCCATATATTTTGAGATTAGTGCTCGTTAGTTCTTGTAATTTTTAAATACCTCAAAACATTCATGCCATTAAATTATTGATATTCCTACTATTACCGTTGGTTTCTTTTGTCTTGGTATTACAATATTACATTTTTACAATAATTTTTTTTACATTAATAAAAAGAAAAAAAATTAAATAGAAACAAAAAGAATATAAATCAATTTTTGTGGAACACTATACTGATAAGTTAATATATTTTTTTATTATTGTCAAAAAAATTAGTAATTTAATTTTTTGGACATACACGAGCTTTCACAAAAATTATTATATATTATTTTTGGGGTTAAATTAGTAATTTAATTTTTTTTTTTTACTAATATCCAACAATAAAAAATATTATTATAGGAGGGTAATATTATAAAATCAAGCCAAAAGAAATAAAAAGTAATAATAGAAATGTTGATAATTTAACAGTAGAGATATTTTGAATTACAAGGTTTCACCCATTTATTATTGTCAACTGTGTAGGACAATCAGGCTAGGCCGAGTCAGAAAGGTTTTGATGACCTGAGCTTCAATGATGAAATGGTAAGATGAAGTGCTCCTGGCACCTCCATTTAGAAATAAGGTCGGACCATCTTTGAACATTAAAACTTCACCTCTATGCATGGCCTCCTTCGTAGAACACTTGCTACTGGGTGCATTAGTGAGGAAAAAAAGTTGTAAATGGTAGTAGTAGTAGTCCCTTTATTTTGGATTAATTATTTATTTAGTCTTTAAATTTTAAAAAATACTTTAATATACCCTTATTGTTAAAATACGAGACACTCATGCCCTTATTTTTTCTTTACTTTTACAATAATACTATTACTATCGTTTTAGGGACACTAATTTATTTATCCATAAAAATTAATTATCGAATTAACCAATAATTTTTTATTAGTAAATTAATCAATCATTATTAGAATGAAAGAATTGATATTTTTCATATCCTTGCAACAATCTTGCTTTTAATCATTTATATAAAAAAAATTAACCCTAAAAAGAATTTACATTTATGTTTATTTTACTTTTAGTTCAATTTTTTAATTAACTTTTTTACAGATAAATTAATTAATGTCTCTAAAAATATTATTGCAAGGATATTATTATAAAAAAAGAAAAAGAAAAAGAAAGAGTATGAGTATAATATATTTAATAATATGGGTATCCTGGGAGATTTTATTTGTATGTCATGAGTCAGGAGGAATATGAGCTACAAATCGAGGTCATGAGTGAGGACGAGTTTGATTTTCACAAGATTTTGCGTTTTGTACACATTGATCGTGGACCGAATCAACTTAGAAAATATTTTCACTAGATTTTACCTTCAAATTGCATGGATGGAGTCATGGAGTAAAACATCAAAAAGATTGTCTTCTTGTGATGATGATAACTGATAAGATTGAAGTCCTTAAATTAAGCTACGATGCTTACCTCCACTTAGCTTGACTTCTGAAGCTGGAGACTCATCCTTTTGCACTGGCTTTGTTGGTATTTAGATGAGCTCGGAGTCTTGGACGTGTTTCTGAAGCCAAGTCATTATGTATGATTAGTTTTTTTCAGTAAGAAAGGGAAAGTCTGTCGTTAGGAAAGTGAAAAAAGCCAAACGAACAAACAAACAAACACACATGCCACTGGCCTACCACTCACTCCCTCGGAAGTGAGTTCATCCCGTAACTTTCTCTAAAAAATGGGAGTATTTTCCTTTTCAAAATAGGGATAGTAACAGTAACAGATTTTGATAAGTTTCAATAGTTTCCTGATGGTGAGATTCCGTAGTATTGTAATTTTAATAAAAAATAAGACCCATATGTTTTTTTCTTGTGTAATTTAATTTTCACTAAAGACACCAACTCCATTTTAGTGTAAAAGTCTATATGAATGTACGCTTACATAGAAACTAGTCACAGAGGTGGGTAAAGCCCAAACAGACTTTTTAATTCTTAAAACTCTTTTGAAATTCAAACTCAAATAGTCAGTTAAATAATGTTCTTTGAAAACTATTCGGTCAAATATTGTAGAAACTATAACCTCACAAAGTTAAAGTTTTACGGACGATTGAATTATGGAATGTGTTGTCATCTATAAATTTGTTTAATTCTATTAATTTACGATCATTTCTGTTTTATTTAATTAATTAAACTGAATTTATTATGTATTATTTCTTTGTAAAATTTTGGAATCCAATGCTGAACTAATAAATTGTGGTGAGCTTTTTATGATCTTTTGTTAAGCTTGTATTTGTAGTATATTACGATTTATATTAATAGCTAAGTAAATAGGATTAAGCGAGATTTTTTGTCTAGTGCTATAAGATTTTTGTGATTGCATTGCCTGCCCAAAGAGTTTAAAACCAAAGTGTGTGTTTAATTACACTAAACGAGGGTGCATTTTTATGATGAAATAAAAACTGTATGTATAGGGTTGTAAAGCCGTCTCCATAATTGGTGTACATTAACATTCATCTAGCTACCACTTCCGAAACTGATGCATCATAAGACGAACATATTTCCGACTGCGTTGTAGAAAATAGTTCAATCCCAATTTCATCAACTTGTTTTGTGAAAGCAGGCTTCTTGGGAGCATTTATATTTGTGGTTTGATTCTTGAGCATTGAGGAAACTTCCAACATTGAAGGTCTATCATTTGGATCCTCCTGGACACACAACAAAGCTATTTCCAGACATCTCTTTAATTTACAAGGGGAATTTGTATCATCTAGTGTTGAATCCACAAACTCCATGCCTTTGCCACCTCTCCACAACTCGTATGCCTGAAAGTTATAAAGTATTATATTTTGTTACAATTTTTTATACTAATTAAATAAGTGTCTATATATATATATATATATGCGCGCGCACACACACACTCTAAGGGTTACTAGAGTCGAAGAAACTTACTTGTTCTAGAAGGCTTAAATTTTCATTGATGCCACATAACATAGAAAACCTTTTCCCACTTATGATTTGTAGAAGTAAAACTCCGAAACTAAAAATGTCTAACTTGGTGGAGTACACACCTTTGCGGGCGTATTCAGGAGGAATATAACCTCTGCATGCGAAAATAACCAACACCATGTAAGTATATATATTTATATATTAGAAATTATGAATTAAGGGATCCTGCATTTTAATAAATTTATAAAGTGGTAAAAGTCTATTCCGCATTTTATTAAAGTGTGAGATTTCTTATTCGAAATATATATATATATATATATGTATGTATGTATGTATGTATATAAAATGTTCTAATCTAAGATTTTAGATTTATTAAAGTTTGGGAAATTTATTAAACCATAGAATTTAATAGTATAATGTATGTAAAATCTATTAAGCCATATAATTTAATAGTGTAATAGAATTATACTATTAAACCATATGACTTAATAGCTTTTCTGGACTTTAATAAAGTCCAGAATCTTTGACCATGTTTTTCTTTAATAAAGACATCATCACTTTATTAAAGTGAGGTTGCCATTAAAATACAAAAAAAAAACACACACACACACATTTAAATATATTAGAGTTTTTTTTTTTTCTTAGTGCATTAAAATCTATGTTTTTTTTAACCTATTAGTATCATTCTCATTTTCTGAAAATGAAAAGGTCCTCATGCGTGTACATCAAGTAAAGACATCATATATATATTAAAAATCTATATTAACTTGGTCCTCATACACACACACACACACACTATATATATATATATATATATATATATATATATATATATATAAGCAGAAGCATGAGAAAAGGACATCATTTAGAAGAAATATACTTACATTGTTCCCACAATTTGATCTGTGTTTGCTTCAAGACTCTCTTTTGCAAAAATCCTAGCCATACCAAAATCTGAAATTTTAGGTTTCATATCTTCGCTTAATAGAACATTACTGATTTTCAAGTCTCGATGAATAATAGTCAATCTTGAATATTCTTGGAGGTATAAAAGCCCTTGAGTTATTCCTTCAATGATATGAACACGTTTTCTCCAATCCAAAATAAGCCTTCTGATGGGATCTACAACAAATATATATAATTTTGGTCAATCAGTGAAATGCAATTGAATTATGCATATGATTAATATTAATTTAATTTCAGAACAAACCAAAAAGGTAGCAATCCAAGCTTTTATTTGGCATGTACTCGTAGATCAGCATTCGTTCTTCTCTGTCAATGCAAAAGCCTAAAACTCTAATAAGATTTACATGTTGGAGTTTTGCAGTAAGCATAACCTCATTCTTAAACTCCTCAAATCCCTGTGTAGATGTTCTTGAAAGTTTCTTCACTGCTATCACTTCTCCACAAGGTAATACACCCTGCAACCCAAAACATAAAAAAAAAAGTTACTAAGCTTCATATAAACCTTTGACTAATTAAATAAGCTGAGAATTGTTAGGCTAATAATATGTTATCCTACGAAGTTGAGGGTACCAGTTTAAGTCCCATGACGCAAAATGTAAATTCTCTCTCTCAAATATGGAAAAGTGTAAAGATATGTCTCTAAATATTAGTAGAACAGCATATATCTCTTTAGTGTGGGGGTAGAGGTCTCATCTCTAATAATAGATATAGATTTCTAAATTTTATTTTTGTGTTTGTGAGCCTCTGGATTTTACTGCAAGTGTATTAATCCAAACTTCCAATAGAACCCAAATTGTAATATTCGTAGATCATAACAAATTAATATATATATATATATATATATATATACACACCTTGTAAACAGGACCATATCCTCCCTCTCCAAGCTTATTTCTAATTGAAAATCCCTCGGTGGCCGCCTCAATATCAGCCAAACTATATACTCTGAGATTTGGAACATTTCTGTAAAAGTCTCCAGCTTCTCCTTCATTATTTGCTGTCCTGTTCGATGGTTTAGCAGAGTCCTCTGTTCCTAACGTCAACCAAGAGTAAATGTTAGATGATTAATTAAATGCAAGTCAAAGTTATATATGAATGAAATACATGCTTAATTATAATTGGTAGTTGAAGCTTGTTACCTTCAATTAACTGGAGCTTTTTCATCCGGTTGTATTTATATGCACAAAAGCCTAGAAGGAGAGTCAAAGCTGCCGCTGCAGTCGAAATGAGTACCAACGACAGACACCGGTGATTACTATGTTCATCTTTATCAGCTGAAGCAGAAGTAATCCTGTCTTTTTGTGCTGAATATATAAACATAAGTCACCAATTATTAATAACTAGCTAGAGATGCCATAAAACCAATATTAATTAGAGAGAACAATCATTGCATACATAAATACCTGCAGCTTGAGAAAGCGCCCAATTATGATCATCATAAGAAACTCGCCACACATAGTAACCACGTAGCTTCTTCTCCTTGGCATATGCAACCTTCACTCTGACGGCCTCGACATCATCAAAGCCAAGCCAAATCTTCCCAATCGAGCAGTAATTCACCACATAAGTTGAATTGTACATAACTTGAACATTAGGACCGTATTTCTTGATGTAATGCTTGATATTCTTATAAGTCACACGGCCAATAGTACTATACAAAGCCGGTCCGGTTGCTGCTGCCCCAATACCGTTGTCCTCAGGTTTCACAAGCGTCCATGCATAACCATAGAAAGGCAAACACATAACGAACTTATCAGCTGATAACCCTCTCTCAATCCATGCCTTTAAAACCTGATCGGTACTTTTAGCAAAGCCGCCGCTGCTTGAGCCATACAGAGCGGCATGTGCCGCAGTGAAGTTTGTTGACGTAGGATCGTAGTAGTCAGCAGTAACAGCATGAACCCAATTCAAGTTTCGTTGTATCGAATTCAAAAGGTATGAATTCCCTGGTGGTGAATAATCAAATCTTGCGGTCAAGATCAGCTGGGATTGCTGGCGGCTAGAGTTTTTTGCCTCTAATTGTGTAGCAGCCCGCCACTCATCAAAGAGTAAACCCACATCGAACATATCGGTGCTTGTGTTAGGAGCTTTCCAAGAAAAGTCAAGACCCTGAAAGCCATAAAGCCTAGCTATTCTTATTGAAGAGTCAATGAAAGATTTTCTGTGAGAAGAATTTCTCACCATTGAAGAATATATAGAATAGTTTGTATGCATTCCTTGTCTAATGGAGAGAAGTGTAGTGATTGATAGGTTCTTTCGTTTCACAATGTCTGTGAATTTGGAGATTTGATTTTCATCAGAAGGTGATGATAAAGATAGCTGGAAAGTGGTGGAATTGATATCAACAGAAGAGCAAATAAGGTGAGTGAAGAAAGCAGAATTTATGTCCGAAATGGTGGACACTTCGCTTGTATCCACGTAACCGACCCTGATCCACGGTTTTGCTTTCGCAGGACAAAATTCTGAATAGAACAACATGTGGAAGATGATGCTGATAATTATGGATGCCATTCGAGAGGCTTAAGCTTCATACCACTTTGTTGGGAATGAAAATGAATCCACACAAGAGAAATTAAATAAACACAAGTTTCACTGCTCGTTAATTTTTTACGTTTACTATTAACGTATAGGTTCATTTACATGCCAAAAAAATAAAATGGTATGTGGTCCTGATGGTAACACATACATCGCATGTTAAGATGACGATGATTGGGGATGCGAGCATTGCTTAAGATTTTCTTCAGCACATGGATGGCTTTTTTATCAAAAAATAATGATGTTTGGTTAGAGATTTCGTTGAACTGTATTCACTGAATTTTTGTTTATATGAGTGTTGTTTTGTTAAATAATTAAAAAAAAACATTTACATGCATGTTGAAAGTAATATTGTAGTCTTTTGAGCATGTGTTGACCTATTATTCGTGTGCATTCATTAATTATATATTCCCATTAATTATGCATCTTTAATGTATATAAATGCACCTCAGAAGTCATTAAGAAAGATTAGATCAAACCAGATATTTGCCCTCCACCCAAACGTAGTTATCGGACTAATTAAGATTTAAGAAATATTCAGAAAGGGTTATTGACACTACTTTATTCCTTTTTGTTTCGGTAAAAAAATATACATATATTTAAAAAAAGCATCACACAAATCCTTCCTAATTAATTCTTGTTTCATTCAAATTCATGATTTAATTTGACTGCATGAAAAATTAGTGAAAAAGTTAAATAAAAAAAGAGTAAATTCTAGTTATTAGACGATATATATATAAATTTACAGCGGCTGGCAAAAGTTTAGAATATGAAAGAACCCTATTTCATTTAAGAAAAATGAAAATTCTAATACTTGGACTTCTTGAATTTTTATTTTACTTTTTGTGTTTCTAAATTTTGCATTTCGCATTATATCTTAAGGCTAGGAGGTGGATTATGAATGAGTACACAACATTGATGTTACTTTTAGTTTTGATTACTTAACTAGTTTAAGCAGCAATTATTGAGCCGAGTTAGAGACATACTGGAAATCTGTAAGATTATATGACCAAACGAAAAGAAAAGATTGAAAAGACTGAGAAATACAAGTTTTTGAAAATCTGAAATATTTTTAGTGAAATTCTGAATGACAAAACTAAGATCTTAAGGTCCTTTTATACTAACTACAAATAATACAAATTTATCAAATTAGGCAAACTCAAATTATTATTACATAATAAAATTTTAATGATGGAAATAAAATAAATGACACTTAAATATGATATCTAAAAAAATATATATAAAAATCTTGTCGGTAATTGAAAAAATAAGAAAATTGTTGTGCGGAAGCGTAGGTTGAGTAGATTACCAATTGATGGTAATTGTGACTTCTGGAGAAACGTAAATGTGATGTAAATAATTACAAAGAAAATAGACACAATAATTTACGTGGTTCGATGAAAGCCTACATCCACGAGCAAAGACCGAAGATAATTTTACTAACAAATGAGAATTTACAAATTGGGAAAAATTCACAAAACCCAATACTCCAATACACCCAAATGAATTCTCCTAGCACTCAAGTGGAAGCTCTCTCAACTCTCTCAATTGCTTCACTTGCAATTGCTCTCAATTTTGGGATGCCTTAAGAATGCATGGTAGCACTATTTCACCAAACCTTTAAAATTGTCAAAGTTTGGTTGGTGATTACCTAATTTTTAGCCAAACTTTGAATAATTTACCTTTGAATAATTTTGGCCAAACTTTGAACATGTGCTTTGCCAAACTTTGAACAATTTGGCATTGAATTTGAATTTTTCAACAATAACTAAAACTTACTAAACAATCATGAAACAAATGACATTTCGGCCAAACCAAGAAGTCAATACATATAATATTATTGGACTAAATTTGACTTATATCATAAATTTATACATGTAGCTCAAATTATGATCTTACAAAAATATCATACTGATCCTACATCACTATATATATACAATAATGATATAACCTAAACATTTATGGACCTAAATATTTATGGAGCATAACAGTCACAACCCAACTTACCTAGACGATTTTATTAAAAAAAAAAAAATCATTTTACATGCACGATGAACGTAATGTTGTAGTCTTTTGAGTATGTGTTGAATTTTGTTCGTGTGAATTCATTTATTATCTTTGCCCTTTTTTCTCTCCGTGTCTGGTGGCTGCAGTGCTCTTAAAAGAATATGCACCTTAGAAGTAGTCAAGAAAGACTTTATCAAACCACAAATTTTCCCTCCACTCAAAAGTAGATATCCGACTAATTAAGATTCTAGTCCATTTAAGAAATATTCAAAAAGGGTTATTGTCACTAATTTTGTCCTTCTTGTTTTATCGACAAAGATATTTAAAATGCATCAAATAAATCCTCCTGTTTCATTCAATTCTTTACTTAATTTGACTTCTTGAAAAAAATAGTTAAAAATTAAAAAAATGTAAATTTTAGTTATTAGACTAAATATATAAATTTGCAGCAACTAGCAAAAGTTTAGAATATGAAAGAACCATATTTCATTTAAGAAATAATGAAAATTTTAATCGTTTTCAAACAATTAAAAAATAAAAAAAAAATTCTGAAAGTTTGTTATAGAGTAGTCCATACTTTGGCTTCTTGATTTTTAATTTTTCTAATTTTTGTATTTCACAGTTCACACACCCCGTTCCACTCGATCCCCACCCCATGCACAAATTATAAGTTAGAAACTATATGAGAAATTAATATCCATAACATGATGGATTTTCACTTGACTCTTGAAAATAATATACATTTTAATCTTCGTTGTTGACTAGCCATGCGTCAATAATGGAAACCTCTGCCTATTTTTGATTTCTTATTTTTCAATTTATTGCAGAAAGGAAGGACTATAGTGTCCAATAACCTTTTTTTTTTCTTCAATTTGATTATTTAATAATGGGACCTTATACTCAAATATACGAAAAATAGTGTTGAATGTATTTTAACTTAATTTTTTTTTATTTTTTGAAAAATATAATTGTATTAAATCTAAAGGCTAAGAGGGTGGATAATGAATGAGTTGAAAACATTAACGTTACTTTTTAGTTCCCAATACTTAACTTATTTAGGCAGCATGATTGAGCTGAGTTAGAGATGTACTAGAAATCTATAAGACTATATGACCAAATGGAGATACAAAGAAATACAAGTTTGCAAATATAGACCAAATGGAGATGTCAGATTGGAAATATAAAGAAGTGCAAGTTTCTGAAACTCTGAAATATTATTAATAAAAGTCTAAATGACCAAACTAGGATTTTAAGGGTTTTTATACTAACCCTAAATAATGTAAATTTATGAAATTAGGTAAATCTGAATTATTCTTATATAATAAAATTCCACTAACAAAAATAATGAAACAAATATAAATGGCACTCAAATATAATATCTTAAAAAAAAGATAAAATTTTTTAAAGCAATCAAAAAATTAAGAAAATAACTAAACCTTTCAAAAATGACCATGGAAGAAATAAAATTTTCAGCAGAACCAAGAGGTCAATATGCGTAGCATTATTGGGTTAGATTTATTAAGTCATAGGCTTCGAAAGAATATATTATATAAAAAATTAACACTTATAACTTAAGTTATGAACTTGAAAAATAATCCGACTCATCCTACAACACTATATTTATACAATAATATAATCGAAACATTAATCAAGCATAACTCACAAATCTCCAATAATGACAGTGAAATTTAATCCCTTTTTATAAGAGGGAAAAATTTTCTCATTCTCCATTTTTCTGGTTAAGGTTGGGGCTTTTTCGCAGTTCTTTGAAGAAAAGTCATTCTCTACAACAACCCTAAACTTGGGACAATGGATTATGAAAGTCCATAGGACGCATTGGACCAAACTAAAAGCCCATATTCTCCTTTTTTTATTATTATTACAAAAGATTACATATATTTATTTAATAAATGAAATGACACAGTACAGTTGGCTTGTCGTTGCAAAGAAGGTGATAAAGAGAACTCGTAGGAAGTTCAGTTGACGTCAGCAAAACCACAAATAAGCTGAGTGAAGAGAGCAGAATTTATGTCTAAAATGGGAACCCATTGCCTGAATACCAGTAACAAGTATAACTTTCAATTATGTTATTTTAAGTCATAATGAAATAGACAATTTTATATTAACATATAAGAGACTCTGCACTCAACCACAATATTTAAATAACTTCAACTCATTAGGAATTCACTGTCCACAAATTTAGGACATGGATATAGTACACCTGTCTCTCTTTTCTCTCTATCCATTTTGTGTGTGTGTGTGTGTGCGCGCGCGCAGCTGAGATTGAAGCTTGATTTTGCAACTGAGATTGGAGCCAAGATTTGCTACAAACCGAAGGGTGAATTCACGAACAAGAAGCAAGCTGAGCAGCAAGCCTTGATTATGGCCAATCAAGATAAAATCTTGTCTATCTCCTTTATGACATATGTTGAACGGATTTGCAAGATCAAGAGCATAAAGTTTAAATTTATTTCAACATGATTTTCACAAGATTTTTCGTTTTGTACACGTTGATCATGGACTGAATCAACCTAGAAAAGCCCCCAAGGGTGTGGTCGGTTAGTCACCATGTCACTGTAGATGCTGAAGTCCGGTTCGATTTCTGAGGTGAAAGGGTTAAAAATCAGTATTTGACTTATCCACCCCTTTCCTTTAAAAAAAAAAAGAAAAAAACCTAGAAAATATTTACACAAGGTTTAGCCTTCAAATTGCATGGATGGAATCATGGAGGAATACATCGAAAAGTTTGTCTTCTTGCTATGATGATAACTGATAAGATTGAAGTTGCTAAATTAAGCTATGACGTTTTCCGACTTAGCTTGACTTATGAAGCTGGAGACTTATCCTTTTGTATTGATTTTGTTGGTATTTAAATGACCTCGGAGTCTTTGACGTGTTTCTGAAGCCAAGTCATAGTCTATGATAGATTTTTTCAGTAAGAGAGGGAAAGTTTGTCGCTAGGAAAAATTAATGACAAGAGAATAGTGAAAGAAAAATCCTGTTCAAAATTGGGGCAGCAACAATGTCACAATAGAAAGCTTCCTAATGATAAGATTCAGCAGTGTTGTAATTTTAATTAATAAAATAAGACCCATTTTCTATTTTCCTTGTGTAATTTAATTTCCAGTAAAGACCACCCTCACCATTTTGGTATAAAAGTCTATAAGAATGTACGTTTTAATGTTTACATAGAAACAAATGGCGCACAGATGATTTGCCGATCAAGTACCACTCTCGTATGCTTTGGTGGGATTCGGCTCCACTAAATTTATAGCATATGTTTTACTTCGATGAGAAAATTAAATAATGTTTGAATAAATAAATTTTTTCTATATACTTTCTTAAATGGTATGGAGTGGGTAAAGCACAAGCTGATTTTTGAATCCTCTTAACTCCTCTAAAATTCAAATTCAAATTAATGGTTAGTTAAATAATGCTGTTTGAAAATCATTGGGCCAAATATTGTAAAAATTATAATCTACAAAGTCAAAATTTCAATGATTATTGAATTATAGAAAGTGCTATCAAGTCTTAGAAATTTGTTTAATTATGTTAATTTACAAACATGTTTATTTAATTTAATTTATTAAAGTGAATTTTATTATGTATAGATCCTATGTAAAATTTTAAAATTCAATACTGAATTTAATTGTACTAAATTTTTTATAATCTTTTGTCACACCTGTTTACTATTAATATTGATAGCACATGGTATACAGGATTAAGAGAGATACATCGTATACAGGATTAAGAGAGGTTGATTTCGAGTGCTACAAGATTTTTATGATTGCATGCACCAAGTTTAAAACAAAGTGTGCATTTAATTACACTAAACGAGGGTGCATTTTTGTGATGAAATAAACTATTTACAGGGTTGTAAAAGTCGCTCCATAATTAGTGTACACTAACATTCATCTAGCTATCACTTCCGAAACTAATACATCATAAGACGAACATATTTCCAACTGCGTTGTAGATAATAGTTTATGTTGGATATTTAATTCAATAATATTGGATTCTTAATCTAATATTAGGCTTATATGTAAATAATTATATGTTGTAGATTGTCATATAAGATTAAGCTCAATTAAAAGTGATCTAATTAGGTTTTCGGTAATTTGGACTTTAATGTATCTAATAGGGTATGGGCTTTTAATGTATAGAAACCTAATGGTATTCTAATTCTATGATATGCAGAATTATGATTACCCAATAACAATAGAAAATGTAGTCTATATAAGTAGTTATGGTTTCCAGGTCTTACGTATTATATATATTTTATTCTATTTTCTCTGATATCCCGTAATCAGAAAGAGTGCACAGAAAAATTAAAGGGTTATCTAAGATATACATGTTGATATGGAAGATCAACTATACAACCCTAGAGGATTATTCGGCATTATAGATTCAGGTATGCTTCCGTATATGTAATTATTAATTCTTGGTGATATAACATGAATGTTCCTGAGTTTTAGTTGATAGATTTCAACGTAAATAATTTAATTATTCTAACAAGTGGTATTAGCGAATTAAATAATTGAGAATTAAATTTATTTTTGATTAATAATTAAAATATTTGTTGTTCTTATTGAATTTAATTATTTTGAAATTATTAAATTTGAGAACAAATTCAAGATTAAAATTTCAAAGATTCAGAATAAAGAAATATTAAAATTGTAAAAATTTAGAAACATGTATATTCGGTTTACATTCAGTTTTTATGTTTTGTGACTGAATTAAGGCAAAATAAAATTCAAAAATTAAGAAAATTAAAATATTTGATTATTCGGTTTTGCAAATTTAAGGCTGGCTATCGGGCGGTCATTAGGCAGCCACCGGCGCTGCACATTCTGCAAACAAAACACAGGACCATGCATAATGTGTGTCATTAACACGCATGATAAGTGCTGCCTAATGCTCGTTCGCGAGGCTGCAGCGCGCTGGCCGTGCTAAAGAGTAGAGCCAGAGCTGAAAGCTATGGTAGAATGAAAAAGGAACAGGCAGCAGCTTAAGGCCGTGCCAACAACCAAGCCGCGGCCTAAGAGCAGCGGCCATGGCCGCTGTTGAAGGTTGAAGAGGAAGGTTGCTGCTCAACGGAAAAAAAGGTCCGCCAGCAACCAAGCCGTGTCATAAAGATTAAAAGGAACGGCCATGATTACCGCTGCTTGTAAGAGAAGAAGAAACACAAAAAAAAAAGTTTTATTTTTATTTTTTAGATTTGGGTTGGTTTAACCCAACCTGATTATGGATACGGGTCTTGTGGATAGGGGTCTTATAGATATAGGTCGTTGACGACCCAAATAGTATTGACCGGGTCAACAGTCAAATGTTGACTGTTGACCAAGGTTTAAAAAGTTTTTTAAAATTTTTGGTATAATTTTAAATTGAACTATTGGTATGGTAATATATGTTTTAAGATAAATTAATTGAAATAACATGTCACCAAAGTGACCCATTTTGTGAAAATTAATTTATTTTGAAATATAAACGGTTTATGTATATGTAATTTCTGTAAATATCGATCGGCTCAGAGGAATGTTCATATTTGACAGAGTTGCATATGCATCTGTGGTAATAAATAAGTGATGATTATTTGGTTTTACATGTGAATAATAATCGGCCTAAAGGAAAGTTTATTGTTTGACATGTTCTTTATTATTAGTGTTTGATTATTACACCAAGATATCACTTACAAATTAATATTTTGTCCAAAGATGAAATATTAATGGAGTGCCCGGTATCTTGCGGTGGAGTTTACCTTTATTTGAATTTATTTTTGTTTTAAGACTAATGAGAGCTTGTTTTGTTTATTTATTGTTCTCTAGATTCAGTTATGACTCCTAGTAATATTACTGTCAACATTAATTTTATTCCTATGCTACATGGCTCTAATTTCAAGTTTTGGAAAGGGAATATCTTAATAGTTCTTACAATCATGGATCTCGACCTTGCATTAAAGGTTGATTGTTCTCCATCTCTTACGAATGAGAGTATCCTCCATGAAAAGAAGGATATGGAAATATGAGAGAAATCAAATTGTATGTGTATGATGATCATTAAGAAGACCATTCTGGTAGCATTTAGAGACTTTATGTCTGAAAAAATAACTAAAGGTAAAGAATTCCTTATTGAAATTGAAAGAAATTTTTCAAGAACGAAATGGAAGAAATATATACGCTTTTGACAAATTTAATTTTAATGGGATATAAGGGCAAAAATGAGGGCAGAAACATGAATAAGAATAACAAAGCTGCAGATACAGTACCTCAAAGGAAACAACAAAAGAAATTGGGTGATCTAGAAAGCACTAGTTATTCTTTTATGAAGCTGAAGAGTATGGTTTGGTTTGTTCTGAGATTAATTTAACTTCGATGACTAGACACATATGGTGGATAGATTTTGGTGCAATCATTTACATAGTGTGTATATGCAGGGTTGCCTAAATTACCGAAAGCCTAGTGATAATGAAAGATACATTTATGTGGGTGATGGAAAAACAGTAAAAGTTGAAGCATTTGAACAATTTAGATTATTATTGAAGATCAGATTTTATTTGGATCTTAATAAAACATCATCTTTTAGATGAAATTTGATTTCTATTTCCGCTTTGGACAGATTAGGTTATTCTTATTCATTTGGAAATGAAAAATTCAATTTGTTTCATGATTCAAAATTGGTTGCCACTGGTTTTGTATCAGGAAATGATAATCTTTATTTAATGAATATGATTGTTTCTCTCAATGAATCCCTGCAATTGAGTATGCAAGGTATAAAGAGAAAATTAACCAATGAGAATTTGGCTGCATTATGGCACAAAAGATTGGGTCGTATCTCTAGACATAGAATAAAAAGACTTGTGTAAGACCAAATTCTCTATCCCTTAGATTTTACAGATTTTGATTTTTTTTTTAACTGTATAAAGGGGAAATAAACTAATAAAAGAATATTTGAAGCCAACAGGACTTTCGACGTCTTAGAACTCATACATACAGACATTTGTGGGTCATTCCCTACGGTTGCTTGGAATGGTCAATAATATTTTATGACGTTCATCGATAATTTTTCTAGATATGGCTACATATACCTCTTTCATGAAAAATCACAGTTCTTGGATATGTTCAAAAATTTTAAGGCAGAAGTTGAGAATTAACTAAAAAAAAGAATTAAAAGCGTCAGATCTGACCGTGGTGGTGAATACTATGGTAGATATAACGGTTTCGGTAAATAATGTCCAGGACCATTTGCTAAGTTCCTAGAGGAATTCAGTATCATCCTATAGGACACTATGTCGGGCTCACCCACTATGAATGGTGTTGCTGAAAGATGAAATAGGATGCTTAAAGACATGATGAAGAGTATGATTTGTCATTCAACTTTACCAGAATCATTCTGGGGAGAAGCACTTAAGACTATAGCATATATCCTTAACATAGTTATAACTAAAGCGACTACTAAAACCCCTTACGAATTTTGGACAAGAAGAAGCATAGTCTAAAGCATTTGTATGTTTGGGGATGTCCAGGGGGTATAAGTTTTATGATCTCATGACTAAATCGATTTTCGAGTCAAGAAATGCACGATTTTTTGAAGATGTTGAGTTTTTCGGGGGAGATACAGTAAGAAACTTTATTTTTAAAAAGGAATATGTTAATATTCCTACAAGTGTCATTGACATTGATCAGGGTCATATTCCTAGCTTTGTTCAAGATACAATAGATCAAGACAATATTATAGAAACCCTTATACCAGATATTGGTTTAGAAGAGCAAACTCTAGATATTGTTTTAGAAGAACAAACTCTACCACCTCAAGAACCTATGCCATCAAGGAGATCCACTAGAGAACTTAGAAGTGCAGTGCCAGATGACTACATTGTATTTATTCAAGAATATAAGGTAGACATTGAAGTGATGTAAGATGATCCAATCAATTTCCATCAAGCCATGGAAAGTTCTAACTCTGAGAAATGGATTGATGTATGTTATAAACCAAGAAATAAAGTTCATGAAAGATAATGACGTATAAGATCTTATCCCATTGGTAGAAGGTGTGAAACCTATTGGTTGCAAATGAATATTTAAGACCAAAAAGGATTCGAAAGGCGATGTGGAGATATACAAAGCGTGTCTTGTCGCTAAGGGCTTTACACAGAAAGAAGGCATCGACTATAAAGAGACTTTCTCTTCTGTTTCTTCAAAAGACTCTTTCAGAATTATAATGGCATTAGTGGCGCATTTTAATCTTGAGTTACATCAGATGGATGTAAACACAACGTTTCTCAATGGTGATATTGATGAGACAATCAATATATAGTACAGCTAGAAAACTTTGAGTCAGAAGACACAAAGAATATTTTTTACAAACTTAAGAAATCCATCTATAGGCTCAAGTAAACATCTCGACAATGGCTTTTCAAGTTTCTTCAAGTGATCATCTTGTTTCTTTTTTAAATGAATTTAGTCGATGATTACATATACCATAAATTCTATGGGAGTAAGTATATTTTTCTAGTTTTATATGTCGATGACATTTTGCTTGCCAGTAACGATATAGGTTTATGCACGACACCAAGAGATTTCTAGCTAAGATTTTTTAGATGAAAGATTTTGGTGACACCTCTTTTGTATTAGGCATACAGATACATCGGGATCACTCTCGATGTATTCTTGGATTATCACAAAAAAACTATATCTAAAAGGTTCTCAAGAGATATGACATGCAATATTATAAATCTATAAATACCCCTGTGGCTAGGGAAGACAATTTAGTCTCAATCAGTGCCCTAAGAATGATTTTGAGGAAAAAAAGATGCAAAAAATTCCTTATGCGCCAGCAGTAGGAAGTTTAATGTATACTCAGGTTTATACGCGATCAAATATTACATATGTTACTGAGATGTTGGGCAGATATTTAAGTAATCTAGGAGTAGACCATTTGAAGGCAGCCAAACTAGTCTTGCAAGATTTAGAGAGAATAAAAGACTACACGCTCATATATCGAAGGTTATACCGCTTGAGATCATTGAGTTTCATCGACTCGATTTTGCTAGATGCCAAGATAGTATGAAGTTCACCACTGGCTATATCTATATGCTACCTAGAGGTCGTTGTTTCCTAGAAGAGTGCTAAACAGTCTCATATAGCCTCTTCTATAATGGCAGCAGAGTTTATAGCATGTTATGAGGCATCCAATCACAGAATATGGTTGCGAAATTTTGTCACAGGGCTGTGTATAGTAGATAGTATCGATAGGCCAGTCAGATTATTTTGTGACAATAAGTCAGCGGTAATGTATTCTAATAACAATAGGATCTCGACGAAGTCGACACACATAAACATCAAGTTCCTAGTTATTAAAGAAATAGTTCAGAGTGGACAATTGTCTATAGAGCACATTGGCACAAACTCCATGATTGCAGGTCTGCTTACTAAGGGATTGTCACCTAAAATATTTCATAAGCACACTGCTCGTATGATGTTATGTCATTTAAGGATATACAGTTTTAGTGGGAGTTTATAATTTTAGATGCTCTTATGATATAGACATTTTTTTTTCAATTATTTCGGTTATGATTATTTAAGGTTAGTTTCGGCAAAAAAAAAATTTTGGTTTATTCACATTCTAATTTTAGTAAGGTTTGATCTCACTAAGGTTTAAAGAGGACCAGCTAGAAATTGGCATACTAATATCACATGCAATTTCTATACTACAAATCCACATCATAATTCATGCATTCAATTGTATTAACTTAGTGACCATTGATGGGTCGAGTTACGACAGTTGTAACAAAAACCGCTTTGATCATATATTGATATGATTGATGAACCGAATTGGTTATAGATACATTTTGATAATGATAGTAAGGTTGAGCTCATATGGTTATTTTTGCAAAACATAATTATAAGGCTTCACATATAGCTTAAGTGGGAGATTGTTGGATATTTAATTCAATAATGTTGGATCTTTAATCCAACGTTGGGTTTATATGTGAATAATTATGTGTTGTAGACTGTCATATAAGATTTAGCCTAATTAAAAGTGATCTAATTAAGTTTTTGGTAATTTGGGCTTTAATGTATCTAATCAGGTGTAGGCCTTTAATGTGTAGAAATCTAATGGTATTCTAATTCTATGACGAGCAGAATTAGGAATACTCAGTGACAACAGAAAATATTCTCTATATAAGTAGTTATGGTCCTTAGGTCAAACGTATTATATATCTTTTATTCGATTCTCTCTAATATCTTATCATTAGAAAGAGTGCATAGAGAAACTAAAGGGCTCTCTAGGATATACGTGTTGATCTGAAAGGTCAACTATACAACCCTAGAGGATTATTCGGCATTGTGGATTCATGAACGCTTCTGCATATAAATTTTAGTTATTATACTAAATATATAAATTTGCAGCAACTAGCAAAAGTTTAGAATATGAAAGAACCATATTTCATTTAAGAAATAATGAAAATTTTAATCGTTTTCAAACAATTAAAAAATGAAAGAAATTCTGAATGTTTGGTATAGAGTAGTCGATACTTTGGCTTCTTGATTTTTTATTTTTCTAAATTTTGCATTTCACAATTCACACACCTCGTTCCACTCGACTCCCACCCATGCACAAATTATAAGTTAGAAACTATATGAGAAATTAATATCCATAATATGAAGGATTTTCACTTGACTGTCGAAAATAATATACATTTTATCACATGATTCCATTTCGATCTTCATCTTTATTGTTGACTAGCCATGCGTCAAAAATGGAAACCTCTGCCTATTTTTTGTTTCTTGTTTTTTAATTTATTGCAGAAAAGGACTATAGTATCCATTAACCTTTTCTTTTCCAATTTGATTATTTAATAATCGGACTTTATTCTCAAACATACGAAAAATAGTGTTGAATGTATTTTAACTTAATTTTTTATTTTTTGAAAAATATAATTGTATTACATCTAAAGGGTAAGAGAGTGGATATTGGATGAGTTGAAAACATTAACGTTACTTTTTAGTCCCAATACTTAACTTGTTTAGGCAGTATGATTGAGCCGAGTTAGAGATGCGCTAGAAATCTATAAGACCATATGACGAAATGGAGATACAGAGAAATACAAGTTTGGAAATATAGAACAAATGGAGATGTAAGATTGGAAATATAGAGAAGTGCAATCTTTTAAAACTCTGAAATATTATTAATAAAAATCTAAATGACCAAACTAGGATTTTAAGGGTTTTTATACTAACCCTAAATAATACGAATTTACCAAATTAGGTAAATCCGAATTATTATTACATAATAAAATTCTATTAACCAAAATAAGAAAAACAAAATAAATGACACTTAAATATAATATCTTAAAAACAAAAAAAGATGAAACAATAAGCTGCTTGTTTAGTAATTGTTAATAAAAATAGTGTTTGGTAAATTTCATAAAAGCTGTTTATTTTATAATTTCTTTCATTTTGATAGCATCTTTTAAAAGTAGGTGAGGGAAGATTACTTTTTATAAGTAGCTTATTAAATAAGTCACTGTATTTTTTAAAAATTTATATTATAACATTATTTTAATAAAAAGAAAATTATATTTTACTTTTTCATACCCCCTAATATATAAATCATTAGATATCATATTATCACTACAATTAAATTACCACCACAAACTATTATATATTATCTCTAATATTAGTTTAATATGAATGTAATAAATATTACCTTTTATTTTATTTAGATTATATATAAGTATTATTTTTATCTCATTTTGTGTAATAATAAAGTTCATTAGATTTTATTTAATATAGTTTTTTTTTACTTTATGTAATTTATGTATTAAAAAAAGATATTTTAAACAATTTATTAAATATACTCTAAAAATAAAATAAAATTTAAACTCATGTCTATTTTAGTTATTATATAATAAAACAACGCTTTCATAATAAAATTTACCAAATATATGTATTTCACTTTTCAAACTCACAACAACCGTAAAACACAATTTATTAAATACCAAACTACTTTTTTTAATTAATAACTTATTTCATTTACACGGCAGAAACAAATTATTTAATCAACTACCGCAATTCTAAACTGGCTCTATATACCACAAATAGACACTTAAAACTTAAGTTATGAACTTGAAAAGAATCATACTCATCCTACAATACTATATCTATACAATAATATAATCCGAACATTTATCAAGCATAACTCACAAATCTCTACTAATAACAGTGAAATTTACACCCCTTTTATAAGAGAGAAAAATGTTCTCATTCTCCACTTTTCGGGTTAAGCTTGGGACTTTTTTATAGTTCTCTTAAGAAAGTCATTCTCTACAACAACCCCAAACTTCCAAACTTGGGACAATAGGCAATTAGGAAAGTTCATTGGACCCATCGGACCAAACTAAAAACCCATATTCTCCTTTTTATTATTGTTATTACAGTTGGCTTGCCGTTGCAAAGGTTTTCTTTTCCCTTTTTTTTTTTTTTCCTTTTTTTTAAAGCGTTGCAAATCTTCTTTGTTTGCTATTTATTGACCTTTTGCAATAAAGATTAAAGAGAGCCTTGAGCCATGTAGCATGGGTAGCCCCATTAAAAAAAAAAAAAAGAATTTAAAGCTTCAAGGATATAATGTGTGCCCACCCAATTAAATTAAAAAAAAAAACTGCAATTGCAATGGCTTGAATTTATCATCAATTCTGGCTTAATTTGCCCCGTCATTCTTCTAAGAGAATATGAATATCCAAGTCTATTGTGATTGTGAGGAGAAAAGCCAGAGAAGCAGAAGGGGAGTCTCTGTGTTAAAAATGTCGGGCGTTATTCAATTTTTTTTTTTTAAATTCCTTTAAAAGTAGACTACAAAATTTGATTTTCAATTAAGCTAGGCCTTACCGGTGTTTGTAAATTCAAATTTTGGTTTAAAATGTTTTGTACGGACAGTTCAAATTTTATTTTCAATATTAAACATTTTTTTATTTTTTTTAAGAGTAGAGCTTCTAGTACCCTATGAAAAAATTTCTTATGAAACTTTACATTTATAGCTCTTCCTTTAATTGTAATTACAGAAAATAACAAAAAATATAATAAAGTTTTTAAACATCATCTAGGATAAATCAATTAACTTTTTTGAAATAATTTTATAATGAAAATCAATGATTTCGAGTTTATAAAAAAATAATTAAAACAGTTGGGCCAGTTTAAGAAATATGAACTTGGGCCTGAGTTTGGCAAACCGGCTTTCTATTCAGTTCATTTATCGTTTTGAATAAAACCTCTTGTATTGAAAATATAGTGGAAATGATTGAGTTACTTTCACACTAGTCAATAATTAAATAATAATAATAATATATATAGTTTTAAAATTGAGTAATACTATATATCTCAAATTTTTTATTTTAAATAAATATCTTAAATGATGTGGCATTCATTAATTGGTTGGTAAGATAATATAATTAATTCACTTTAATTTTACTAACCAATTGATAAATGTCACATCATTTATGATAGTTATTTGTGATAAAAAATTTAGAATATGTAGTATTATTGTTAAAATTTTGTATGTGTCGATTACAAACATGTTATTTATAAATATATAATCGAATAAACTATGAATGAAGTTAAATAATTAATGTCTTTTATTATTCTCATTTTTTTGAAGTTTGATTACGTTAATAAGGTCTTTACAGAATTATAAAAATAATCAAACAATTTATATTATTTACAAATAAGTCATTTGATAACAATTACAACAACAATAGTAATAATAATATTATTATTGTTATTGTTGTTGTTGTTGTTGTTGTTGTTGTTGTTATTGTTATAAAAAAAATTATTTAATTTTATTATTTTAATTATTATTATTATTGTCATTAATCAAATATTATTATAATGAAAATTTATTAATTTTATTATTTTAATTGTTATAATTACTATCATTAATGCCAATATTATTAATATTAATATTATCAAAAGTTATTGATTATTAATTATTATTATTGTTATCTTCATCATCATCATCATCATCATAATAATAATAATAATAATAATAATAATAATAATAATAATAATAATAATAATAATAATAATAATAATAATAATAATAAAATATTAACTTTATCATTTTATTTATTATTAGTTATTTTTATTAATATTATCATTATTAAAATGTAGTAGTAATAATAATAGGTTCATTAGCTTATTACTAATAATAATAATAATAATAATAATAATAATAATAATAATAATAATAATAATAATAATAATGTCATTATTATTTTAATATTATTTATTAAAGTGTGTAGAATAATGATTTTGTCCTCTAAAATAATAATAAAAGAACTCCCAAAACAAAGATATTGAAAATTATATATTTGTTTTTAATGTTATCTTAATTGTAATTTTAATATTCATATTTGTATCAATTTTAATAAATACATATCAACTACAACAATAAATTTAATAAAAACAAACAGTTATTTTAAGAAACTAATTTTATCTTAAATGCTTGTTCTTTTAACAGTTGTAGCCATCTCAATTTAATAAATACATATTTTATTTAATAATAATAAATCATTTATTTTTATTGAAAATTTATCAATTTGCCACCTGATTTATTGAAACATTATTAATTTACCACATGCCTTTTTTGTTTTATATAAAATTGCCATTGTTATTTAAATTTATAAATTTAAAATATTTTAAATACTCTTGTGATGTCTGTAATTCTAGATAAAGTTAGCTATTTGATAATAAAATGATAAAAATTAAAATGTTAATTCAAAAAATTCTAATTATGATAAAATTTTAGCAAAAAGTGATGCGTAAAAAAAAAGTGAGTATTTGATAATATTTCTAACATCAATTTCACTAGGTTCTCAACCATCCATAAATAAATAATATAAAAATATGTGATATTACTAAAATACCCTCGCAATCTTGTTATAACTTCTAGGAAAGAAGTTTCCATAGATAGCAAATAGAGAATATAACTATAAATAAATAATAAAATGATGAAAAAAAAAGAGGTGACGTTGAGTGAACCGAAACCGTGTAATGTGACATGTGAGTGGCTTGTTACCATGAGCTGTCTATCCATGCTCACGTGGTTCGTATTCTTTTATCAAACATTTTCAGTCCCACGCGCATCTGGACGCTCCGATCCCAAAAGAATCGTACGTGCCTCCTTCTCAGTCAGTCATTAAAGTAATTTAATTTAATTAATTAGTCCAAATTTACTTTATTCCTTTCTTTGTCTTGGAGGGAATAACAGCAAGAGTAACGCTGAAGAGTAGAGATCTCACTGTGTAATACCAAAGATTGATTGAGTTCAATGGCAGCTTGCCAATTAATATTCAAGAAAATTATTATTATTATTCATGAAAATTAATAAATACTAATTTGACGTGGTAATTGCAGATAAGATGTTATTAAGATAATAGTTAAGATCCCTAATATTTCTAATAATATTACACATCTTTATGCATCTAAAAGTTTCTCATAATTGAACTAATTAAATTGAATTGAATTGTTTGTGTATGGGATCGATTGTCAATTTAGTTTGTGTTTTAAAAAAAACTAAACCAAATAGAAACTGTCACTTTATGATTTGATTCAATAACTTTTGATTCTAAATATAAAGTAATTTAGATATATGATTATTTATTAGTTAGTTCAATTGATAAAATTATTTAAGTGAATACAAGTGATTTAAAATTTGAACGAGAAAAATTAGTTTCCAATAAGTAAAAAATGATACGTGGATACACTGTGTTACAGTAAGGTATGTGAAAAATGAAAAAGAGAGGATGGTGAGTGTTTTTTTTTTTTTTTTGACAAAACAAATTAATCTAATATTAGGCAAGTTTGGCTGTGAGAATTAACTAATTAGTCCAAAAGTAGTGGAACAATCAATCATCATTTTTATCTGGGTTGAGTACTGCTACGCATACAAAATTTTTTATTATAAATAATTATCTCAAATTATACAACATTCATCAATTGTTGGTGAAATAACACAATTAATTCACTTAAATTTTGTAAAAAATTATCAACCAATTAATAAATTCCACGTCATTTAGAGTAAAAAATTTTAAAAATCTATCATTACTCATTTCAATTTAGGTAAGATAAAATCCTCTTTATCACTCTTTTTCTTTTTATTTAAACTGTTATTCATATAAGTTAAATATAAATGTAAACTTCAAAGTTACTTAAATTATAAATTTATATTATATTAAATAGACCAGTTTTAATTCAAAATTTATTTACACTAGTGTTTAATATATGATAAAATATCCAAATTTAAAATAGTATTCAATATTAAACATAAAATTTAATTAATTAATTATTCACAATAATATTGAATATACAAGAGCGTTAAGCGTGTAATTTAAGTTTAAATAGTGAAGGAGATAAGTAGAGATAGAGACGTAACTGCAAATTCATCCCAATCTCAAGTGATTTAATTGGAGATGTATGTTATCTACAAGCACTATAAATATGTCTCCCCTGAACACAGGGACATAACACAAGCAGTCAAGCACTTTATTTTCTACCCTTCTAAAAAATGCAATTCCAACAATATGTACACGGTAATCGATGTAAAACTAACTAACAAATTTCAATTATAATAAAGGGTGATTATTGTTTAACTACTTTAAAAATTATGAAATATCATATTATTATAAAAAATATTGCTCCATATTATTTTACTACTACATATTTATAAAAATTTTATTTTACTATTTTTCGTTAGGACAGTTAGTTGACTCGTTAGTTGATTTAAAAAATATTAATTTTATCTTTTATATTAAAATACACAAATATCAAATATAGACAGTCTTAATGAAAAAATAGTAAAATGAAATTTTTATAAAGATATAATAGTAAAATAATATGAAGCAATATTTTTATAATAATTTAATATTTTATAATTCTTAAAGTAATTAAATGGTAATAACCCTATAATAACAATTGTTACTCTTAGTAGAAGATAAAAAAATAATAATTGTTATAGTGATTACCTTAATTAAAAAGTTGTTCTTTGTGATTATAAATAGAATACTAAAAGATCAAGTCAATTCGCTTATCATTATGTTAATTGTTATAGGCCTCTTGAATCTTCTATTTATCTATTTTATTTTCTTTGATTTATTATTTTGAGTTGTATGTAATGTAGCTTTACTTTACCTTGGTTTCTTTATTATTAATGAGAATTTTCTTATTAAAACTTATATTAATTACTTGAAACCTCAAATTCATTCTAGAGTCGCGATGATTTAATAAAAGCTTTAAACTATATCCACAAATTCCATGAGTAAGAACCCTAGGACCATCATTTATTTAAGTTTGTGTTTTGAATAAAATAAAAGTAGAAGTGAGAATTTAAATGAAGAAATTTAATTATAAATAACTGTCAAATACTTAATTGTTAAGCATTTATTTTATGAGTCTCACTGTTGGGATACATGTGATATGTAAAATGGAAGGCCTTATGTGGTTGGGCTCACCGAATTGCGGTTCCCCCAAATAATTTCTCCCTTCTCATCAATGTAATTATAACCAATACATTAGAATTCATACAATTAATTAATACATGTATGATATATATAATTAAATTTAATGTAAACCAGCACTTGTATAGTGATTTTTTTTAAATAAATAAACAAATGTCATAATATTATTTACATATTATATAATTGACTATATATATCCGATGTATTGTAAAATTTCTCGCTTAATAGAGGGTCTTTGAAAATTTTATGGGTATTTTAAACATTGCCCTGTCATTAATTTGAAATATTAAAAAAAGTTTCTTAAATTTTAAAAATATAAAAATTATTATATATTAAAAGAATGTTTTATAGCATAATAACGAGGTTGTCGTTGAATTTTCAACATATGAAAAACACATTGAGACAACTATAAATGTATTATATGAAATGTTTAAATGAATCAGGATTTTGGTACTTGTTATTTATTGAACATTTAAAAAAAAAAATTGAATTGCTGTTTGAACTTCGTACGAACTTTGTCCGTGAATTCCCACCTTGGCACCATATTCAATTTCTCGCTCGTGCAAACTCTATCTTTAATTTATATTCCAATTTTGTGGCCTATTTTTGAGTTTCTAGTTTCACATAGAGGGCATGTTAAACTTACCTTAAATACAATAATTATTGAGTTGATGATCTTGAAAGTTAATTATTTTTTAAACAGGAAAGCTGGTATCGTTTTTGAAAACACATAAAAGACATATCCCAGTTTTCAATGCGATGTAAAGATCTCATGACTATGCACTCGAAATTAATAAATGATCTCTAGGAGTTATGAAAATGATATCAGTGAAATAACAATCTCTCAGAAGTTTATAGATGCAGTGATATTACATTACATTAATTAATCCAATACAAACTGTTTACCCAAGAGAGTAATTTATTATTCAGTTGGCAAATTAAACGACTGCAGCAGCAGTCACTAGCTGCTTGCCAAGAGCTATCATAGATCAATTGTTCATCTACCAACCAATTGTGAAATTGTTACATCAATATTACTTGAAGATATTTCCAATCCAATCGTGGCTTTATTTTGTTCACCTTCATAAGCTTGTTTCGAGAAAGTTGCAGGCTTCTTTGGAGTCATTATATCAGCTGTGTTCTCATTTTGGAGCATCGAAGAAACTTCCAGCATAGAAGGTCTATCATTTGGGTTCTCCTGAACACAAAGCAAAGCTATTTGCAGACATGTGAACAATTTCCATGAGGAATGCGTATCATCTAGTGATGGATCCATTAACTCTATGCCTTTCCCATCTTTCCACAACTCATATGCCTGTAAATATCAAATATTTTATTGAGTTACATTCAATTAATTAGCACTATAAGGTTTTGATCTAGTGTGAATTGTAAAGGGGGTTACGAAGAAACTTACATGCTCTACAAGGCTTAAATTTTCATTTTGACCATATCGAATGAAAAGTCTTTTTCCACTTATAATTTGCAGAAGTAAAACCCCAAAACTGTAGACATCAGATTTAGTGGAGTAGATGCCTCTTCTGACATATTCAGGTGGAATATAGCCTCTATAGCATCGAGTAATTACAAATATCAGATCAAGTTGATTTTGGTAAAGGTTCAACAATAGTATTAAAAACAAGTCGAGTAATTATACTTACTGTGTTCCAACAATTCGATTTGTGTTTGCTTCAAGATCATCTTTCACAAAAATTCTAGCCAAGCCAAAATCTGATATTTTAGGTTTCAAATCTTCATCCAATAAAACGTTACTAACTTTCAAGTCTCGATGAATAATTGTTAATCTAGAATATTCTTGGAGATAGAGAAGCCCCTGAGTAATTCCTTGAATGATATGAATGCGTTTTTTCCAATCCACAATAAACCTTCTGATGGGATCTACATCAAATATGATTATAGTTGGACAGCGTAGCATTTGAAATTGAGAAATGCAAATGGAGGAGGCACATAGGTTAAAAATTAAACAGTTAAGCATGTACCAAAAAGGAAATAGTCCAAGCTTCGTTTTGGCATGTACTCGTAGATCAACATCTGTTCTTCTCTATCAATGCAAAAACCTAAAACTCTAATAAGATTTATATGTTGGAGTTTTGCAGTAAGCATAACCTCATTCTTGAACTCCTCAAATCCTTGTGTGGATGTCTTTGAGAGTTTCTTCACTGCTATTACCTGTCCATCATCTAATACACCCTGCAAAACCCCCGAAGAATAAACACACTGTTTATATATGTATATATAGCTTTCACTAATTAATTAATAGGAAGAGAGATAGCCAAGCCACCCATATATATGTTACCTTGTAAACAGGACCATATCCACCCTCCCCGAGCTTGTTTTCAATTGAAAAAATATCTGTGGCCACCTCAATATCAGCCAAGCTATATTCTCTGAGATCAGGATCATTGTTGTTAAAATCTCCATTATTTGCTCGACTATTTGCTTTGTCCTCGGATGGGTTGGCTGAGTCAATTAATATCAATCAATAAAATAAAAGAATAAAAAAAAATATTAAAAGATTTAATTAAATTGCCCACTTCCGTAAATATAATCCCAACCCTGTGTTATGACTAAAAAATCTTAAAGCTGGAAGAAGTTACCTTTTAATTTGAGCTTTTTCATCCAACAGTGGTAATACAGCAAAAAACCTAGTAGAAGAATACAAGCTGCAGTTGTAGGCAAAACAATTGCCCATAATAGCCGCTTATTTTGTCGATTCTTATTATCTTCTTGAGCTGAAAAGTCAAATCAGTTTGTGTTAATTAACCATTGATGTCGAAATAAAGATCTTAATTCAAGTCATTATGCAGAGAAGCGATCGAACGGATTGCAGTGAGTGAGGAATTGCATTTGCTTACCTGCAGCTTGAGAAAGCAGCCAATGGTGATCATAAGAAACTTTCCACACATAGTAACCGCGTAGCTTATTCTCCTTGGCATATGCAACCTTCACTCTGACTGCCTCGACATCATCAAAACTAAACCAAACCGTCCCAATGGAGAAGTAATTCACCACATAAGTTGAATTGCACATAACTTCAACATTAGGACCATAGTTCTTGATGTAATTCTTGATTTCCCTATAGGTCATAAGGCCGTTATTACGCAAAGCTGGTCCTGTTGCTGCTGCACCAATACCATTATCCTCAGCTTTCACAAGTGTCCATGCATAGCCATAGAAAGGCAAACACAAAACCAACTTATCAGTCGATAGCCCTTTCTCAATCCATTCATTGATTCCGTATTCAGCATTACGTAAACTATTTGGATCACGCAGAGCCGCATAAGCACTAGTAAAATTACTCGACCCAGGATTTGAGTATTCATTAATCAAAAGGTGAACCCAATTCAAGTATTGTCTTATCGAGTCGATTGGATAAGTTCCGCTTGCAGTCCCTGGAAAACTATTGACCCTTGCTGTCAAGATCAGCTGTGACTGGCTTGAGTTTCTTGCTTCTAAAGCTACGGCGGCTCTCCATTCTTTAAAGAGATTGCCGATGTTATAGTAATCCGAGCTTGTATTTGGATTAAGCCAAGAGAAATCTAAGCCATGAAAGCCATAAAGCCTTGCTGTTTTTACTGAGGAATCAATGAAGGATTTCCTGGAAGAAAAGTTGCTTACAACAGAAGAATATGTGGAATAGTTTGCATCTAGTCCGCCGATGGAAAGAAGTGTGGTGATTGACGGGTTCTTTATTTTGACAGTGTCTGTGAAGTTGGAGAATTGTTTTTCATCAGAAGGTGATAAAAAGAGCTCGTAGGAAGTTGAGTTGACATCTGCAAAACCACAAATAAGGTGAGTGAAGAGAGCAGAATTTATATCTGAAATGGGGAACCCAGTGGCCGAAGACCAGTAACCTGCTCTGATTAAAGTTTGTGCTTTCGCAGGAAGCGATTCTGAAAATATAAAAATGTGGAGGACAAGAATGACAATTTTGGATGCCATTGTGGAATCCTAGCAGCTTGAGGCATACCAAGTATGTGTGTGTCTGTGTGTATATATACATACGCTCACGCACGTAATGTAATAGAGAAAATATTCTATGCCGATTGAGATTAATTATTAGACTAATGATACAAATTTGAGGCAACTTTCAATTCATGAGCTTAGGTCAAAAGTTTTTAATAAAATAGCAAAGTCAAGTTACGAAAGAGCGAGCCTATACTTCCTTTCAACCAAACAAGGAGCAAGCTAAAAGATAAGTCCGGACATAATAGGGTGATAGAAAAAATATTACATTGGCTAAAATTAATTACTAAGTTAATAATATAAGCTTGAGACATTACTCAACTGAATAACAAGCTGTAATGTAATAAAGTTAGGCCAAAATATAGTACGTCGTGAGTGAGGAGGGGTTTGAGATACAAAATTGAGCTATGAGAGAGAACGATTTTGATTTTCATAAGATTTTGCGTTTTGTACACGTTGATCATGGACCGAATCAACTTGGAAAATATTTTTGCCTTCAAATTGCATGGATGGAGGAGAAATACATTAAAAAGTTTGTCTTCTTGCAATGGTGAAAACGGATAAGATAAGTTTGTCTCCTTGCAATGATGATAGCGGATAAGATTGAAGTTCTTTTTTTTTTTCTTTTCTTATATCTAAAATTATTGTTCAATATTATAAATTTGGAATTAATTTATATTAATTAGAAGCAGATTATTTTAACTTAATAAATTAAAATAAAAAGAAAAAACTTCTATATTGTGGGTTCCAATACGCCTTACAATGTGTTTATGGATATTGGATTGAAAAAAAAAATATATTTTGACATTGTGGGTTCGAATACCTAAAAGATAGAAACTCTAACTACCGGACCAAAGCTCAGTGATAAGATTGAAGTTTTTAAATTAAGCTATGACGTTTACCTCCACTTAACTTGACTTCTGACGCAGGAGACTCATCCTTTTGTATTGAATTTGTTGGTATTTAAACGACCACGGAGTCTTGGACGTGTTTCTGAAGCCAAGTCATTGTCTATGAGTAGATATTTTTCAGTTAGAAAGAGAAATTAAAGTCTGTCGTAAGGAAAACATAGCCAAAAAAAGGAAAGAAAAAAAACTTAGTTATATCGACCCACGTGCCACTGGCCTGCAGGATACACTCCCTCGGAAGTGAATGCAAGTCCCTGTAATTTTGTCTATTAAATGTTTTACTTTAATGAGAAAATTAACTAATGTTTGAACATTTTTTTTATAAAATTTTTTAAAATGTATAGTGTGGGTAAAGTACAATTCAATTTTTTAGTCTTCTAACTCCTCCAAAATTCAAATTCAAATGGTTTGTTAAATAATACTACTTAAAAACTATTCTATTATTCACAAAGTCAAATTTTCACTGATTATTAAATTTTTGAATGTTTTATCATCTATAAATTTGTTAGATTCTATTAATTTAAAATCATTTTTATTTTCTTTAAATATTTAAAGTGAATCTATTATGTATACATTTTATGTAAAATTTTATAATTCAAAACTGGATTGTGTTGAGCTCTCTATAATAATTTGCCACACCTGCATTTATACTAGTTTACTGCTTATATTAATGCAAAACCCCAAAACTTCTAGTATGAATTGATTGTGTATAAATTCAATGTAAAACTTTGGAATCCATTACTGAACTGAACTTTTTATAATCTTTTGCCACACTTGCATTTATAATTGTTTATTAGGAGTAAAAATTTATTTAGTCATTATATTTTGAGGTTAATATTTATTTAGTCACTGTAATTTTTTAAATACCTCAAAATATCACTGTTGTTAAATTATTATTACCACCATCGTTATTTTTTTGTTTTTTTTTAAGTTGGTTTTACAATATTACCCTTTTACAATAATGTTTCTCTTTTCTTGGACATTAATAAAAAAAAATTAAATTACTAATTTAACCCCAAAAATAAAATAGAAATAAAAATAATATATATTAATTTTTGTGGAACACTCTACAGAGGAGTTAATATATTAATTTTTTTATTAATGTAAAAAATAATAGTAATTTAATTTTTTTACAATATTAATTTTTTTGGATATGCAAAGCTTCCACAAAAATTAATATATATCAGGTCAGGCCCAATCAGAAGTCTTTGATGACTTGAGGTTCAATGATGAAATGACAAGATGAGGTGCCTTGGGCCACCCCATTTAGAAAGAAAGTCATATTATCTTTGGACATAAAAATGTCCAAGGTGAATACGCACCTCACATCCTTCCTTCATAAAAAAAAAAAAAAAAAAGTTGTAAACAGTATTAGTCCCTCTGCTTTGAGATAAATATTTGTTTAGTCTCTATATTTTAAAAAATACCTCAATACATGACACTTATGCCCTTATTTTTCTTTACTTTTACAATAAACTTTTTTTTGGATATACATAAGCTTCTACAAAAATTAATATATATTCTTTTTATTTTTATTTTATTTTTGGGATTAAATTCGTAATTTAAAATTTTCTTTTTATTAATGTAAAAAAAAAGAAACATTATCATAAGAGGGTAATATTATAAAACCAAGCCAAAAGGAACAAAAGGTAATAGACGGAGTGTCAATAGTTTAACAGCATGAATGTTTTGAAATATTTTTAAAAATACATGGACTAAACGGGTATTGATCTCAAAATATAGAGACTAAATGAGCTTTTACCTATTTACTATTGTCAATTGCATAGGGTGATCGGGCCACGCTGAGCCAGAAGGCTTTGATAACTTGAGGTTCAACAATGAAATGACAAGATGAGATGCTTCGGGCACCCCTATTTAGAAAGAAGGGGTTGGACCATCTTTAGGCATTAAAACTTCTAAGGCGAATACGCACCTCTATGCACGGCTTCCTTTCTTCATAGAACACTTGCTACTGTGTCCTTTAGTGAGAAAAAAAAAGGTTTAAAAGAATATTAGTCCCTCTGTTTTAGACCAAGTATCCGTTAGTCCCTATATTTTAAAAAATACTTCAAAACACCCTTATTGTTAAATACGTGACACTCATGCTCTTAGTTTTTCTTTACTTTTACAATAATACCATTACTATACTTTTAGGGACATTAATTAATTTATTTATAAAAATGTTAATTAATGAATTAGTCAATAATTTTTTATTAACAAATGAACCAATCATTGTTAGAATGAAAGAATTGGAACTTTTCATATCCTTGCAACAATTTTGCTTTTAATCATTTATATAAAAATTAATTTACTAAATTAAGCCTAAAAGAATTTACATTTATGTTTATTTTATTTTTAGTTTAATTTTTTAATTAACTTTTTTACAAATAAATTAATTAACGTCTGTAAAAATATTATTGTAAGGATATTATTATAAAAGAAAAGAAAAAGTAAGGACATGAGTGTAATATATTTAACAATAGATATCGTGGGAGATTTTTAAAATATAATGACTAAATAAATACTTAACCTAAAACATAAGACTAAACGAGCATTGCCCAAAAAAAAAAAATGCTTTTATTCGTACAAGAAAAGAACTCTAGTTCTACTGGGAAGAGAAATCATTATCCACACAATGAATAAAACATGGTCTAACTCACATTGTATTGAAGCAAAACTGAAGCATTGGACCAAAAGCACACACGGTTAGTCGTATTTTTAGTTATTGATAACAATTTTTTTCTCCCTCTTATTGTTATCTTAATTAGGAAAAAGAGAAATTCATTTTACTATATGCAAAAAAGGATGACAATATACAATAAAATTGTGTTGATGATGTTGAAAGTTACTTATTTTGAAACAGGAAAACTGGTATTATCTCTCAAAGCATATAAAAGACTTTCAATGTGGTCTAAAAGACCTCACATCTGCTACACTCGTAATTAATAAATGATCTCTAAGAGCTATGAAAACGATTTCAATGAAATTACAACCTCTTAAAGAGTTCATGTAGATATTGATATTACATATTACATTAATCCAAAACAAACTGTTTGCAAGTAGAGAACCTCAAGAGATCGAGTAATTTATTATTCAGTTTGCAAATTAAACAATTGCAGCAGTCACTAGTAGCTTACCAAGAGCTAACGTGTAGATTAATTGTTCATCTAGCGACCACTCGCGAAATTGTTACGTCATTACTTGAACATATTTCCAATCCAATCTTGGCTTTATTTTTGGTTAAGATTAATTACTAAATAATATAAGCTTAAGGCAACCTCCACTCATGTAAGAGTGTGAATCATAATTTAATAAAGTTAGGTCAATTCCATATTTTATAAATCAAGATATATGAGCAACAACTCAATATTTTATAAAGTAAGGGATATGAGCTACAACTCCTCACGAGTGGAGCTGTGGAGACGAGTTTGATTTTTACAAGGTTCTGCGTTTTGTACACGTTGATCATGGACCGAATCAACTTATAAAATAGAAATCATGGAGGTTGAATCTTCTCGCCTTCAAGTTGCATTGATCGAGTCATACATCGAAAAGGTTGTCTTCATTTCAATTTCCATGACGATAAGCTTGAAGTTCTTAAATTAAGCTATGATGTTTACCTCCACTTAGCTTGACTTCTGAAGCTGGAGACTCATCCTTTTGTATTGACTTTGTTGGTACTTAAATGACCTTGGAGTCTTGGACGTGTTTCGGAAGCAAAGTCATTGTCCATGAGTAGATTTTTTTGAGTAAGAAAGGGAAAAGTTTGTCGTAAGGAAAACATCATAACTGGAATAGTAAAAACAAACAAACACACATGCCAGTGGCCTACAACTCACTCCCTCGGAAGTGAGTTCACCCTGTAATTTTCTCTATAAAATGGGAGTATTTTCCATTTTAAAATAGGGATAATAACAGTGTCACAATAGAAATAATTTTGATTAGTTTCAATAGTTTTCGGATGGTAAGATTCCGTAGTATTGTAATTTTAATAAAAAAATAAGACCCATATGCTTTTTCGTTGTGTAATTTAATTTTCATTTCAGACACCAACTCCAATTTAGTGTACAAGTCTATTTGAATGTAGGTTTACATAGCAACTATGCATAGATTTCAGTAAAGTAAAGCCTAAACCGACTTTTTAGTCCTTATACTCTTCTAAAATTCAAACTCAAATGGTCATTTAAATAATATTACTTAAAAACCATTCGACAAAACATTATAGAAAATATAATCTAACAAAGCTAAAGTTTCTCCGATTATTGAATTTTGGAATATGTTATCACTTATAAATTTGTTTAATTCTATTAATTTACAATCATTTCTATTTTATTTAATTAATTAAACTGAATTTATTATGTATTGTTTATTTTGTAAAATTTTGGAATCCAATGCTGAACTAATAAATTGTGCTGAGATTTATATATTCTCAATTGTGTCATGTTTGTATTTGTGGTATTTTACGATTTATATTAATAGCTAAGTAAATAGGATTAAGCGAGATTTTTTGTCTAGTGCTATAAGATTTTTGTGATTGCATTGACTGCACAAAGTTTAAAAACAAAGTGTGTTTAATTACACTAAACAAGGGTGCATTTTTATGATGAAATAAAAACTGTATATATAGGCTTGTAAAGCCGGCTCCATAATTGGTATACATTAACATTCATCTAGCTACCACTTCCGAAACTGATGCATCATAAGACGAACATATTTCCGACTGCGTTGTAGATAATAGTTCAATCCCAATTTCATCAACTTGTTTTGTGAAAGCAGGCTTCTTGGGAGCATTTATATTTGTGGTTTGATTCTTGAGCATTGAGGAAACTTCCAACATTGAAGGTCTATCATTTGGATCCTCCTGGACACACAACAAAGCTATTTCCAGACATCTCTTTAATTTACAAGGGGAATTTGTATCATCTAGTGTTGAATCCACAAACTCCATGCCTTTGCCACCTCTCCACAACTCGTATGCCTGAAAGTTATAAAGTATTATATTTTGTTACAATTTTTTATACTAATTAAATAAGCGTCTCTATATATATATATACACGCGCGCTCGCGTGCAGGTACACTAAGGGTTACTAGAGCCGAAGAAACTTACGTGTTCTAAAAGGCTTAAATTTTCATTGATGCCACATAACATAGAAAACCTTTTCCCACTTATGATTTGTAGAAGTAAAACTCCGAAACTAAAAATGTCTGACTTGATAGAGTACACACCTTTGCGGGCGTATTCAGGAGGAATATATCCTCTGCATTCAAAAATAACCAACACCATGTAAGTATTTATATTTATATATTAGAAATTATGAATTAAGGGATCCTGCACTTTAATAAATTTGTAAAACCCATTTATAATGTGGCAAAAGTCCATCTTGCATTTTATCAAAGGGTGAAATTCCTTATTCGAAACCCGCAATACATACATACATACATATATGTACATATATATATATATATGTACATATATGTATGTATGTATGCATGCATGTATGTATGTATTGCGGGTTTCATTCTAGGATTTTAGATTTGTTAAAGTTCGAGATATTAAACCACATAATTTAATAGTATAATATATATGAAAACTGTCAAGCCATATAATTTAATAGTGTAATAGAATTATATTATTAAACCATATGTCTTAATAACTTTTTTGGACTTTAATAAAGTTTAGAATCCTAGATCATATTTTCTTTAATGAAGACATCATCACTTTATTAAAGTGAGGATGCTACTAAAATACAAAAAAAAAAAAAAATACATTAGAGATTGTATTTTTATTTCTCAGTGCATTAAAATCTATGTTTTTCATTTATTAGTATCATTCTCATTTTCTTAAAATCAAAAGGTCCTCGTGCTTGTACATCAAGTAAAGACATCATATATGTATTAAAAATCTATATCAACTTGGTCCTCACACACACACACACACACACACACACACACATATATGTAAACAAGCAGAAGCTTAGGAAAAGGACATCATTTAGAAGAAATATATCATTTAGAAGAATTATACTTACATTGTTCCCACAATTTGATCTGTGTTTGCTTCAAGGCTCTCTTTTGCAAAAATCCTAGCCATACCAAAATCTGAAATTTTAGGTTTCATATCTTCGCTTAATAGAACATTACTGATTTTCAAGTCTCGATGAATAATAGTCAATCTTGAATATTCTTGGAGGTATAAAAGCCCTTGAGTTATCCCTTCAATGATATGAACACGTTTTCTCCAATCCAAAATAAGCCTTCTGATGGGATCTACAACAAATATATATAATTTTGGTCAATAAGTGAAATGCAATTGAATTATGCATATGATTAATATTAATTTAATTTCAGAACAAACCAAAAAGGTAGCAATCCAAGCTTTTATTTGGCATGTACTCGTAGATCAGCATTCGTTCTTCTCTGTCAATGCAAAAGCCTAAAACTCTAATAAGATTTACATGTTGGAGTTTTGCAGTAAGCATAACCTCATTCTTAAACTCCTCAAATCCCTGTGTAGATGTTCTTGAAAGTTTCTTCACTGCTATCACCTCTCCACAGGGTAATACACCCTGCAATCCCAAAAAAAAAAAAAAAAGTTACTAAGGTTCATATAAACCTTTGACTAATTAAATAAGCTGAGAATTGTTAGGCTAACAATATGTTACCCTACAAAGTTGAGGGTACCAGTTTAAGTCCCATGACGCAAAATGTAAATTCCCTCTCACAAATATGGATATGTAAAGATATCTCTCTAAATATTAGTAGAACCAGATATATCTCTCTAGTATGAGGGTAGAGATCTCATCTCCGATAATAGATATAGATTTCTAAATTATATTTTTGTGTTTGTGAGCCTCTGGACTTTACTGCAAGTGTATAAATCCGGACTTCCAATAGAACCCAAATTGTAATATTCGTAGGTCATAAAAAATTTAATATATATATATATATATATATATGTTACCTTGTAAACAGGACCATATCCTCCCTCTCCAAGCTTATTTCTAATTGAAAATCCATCGGTGGCCGCCTCAATGTCAGCCAAACTATATACTCTGAGATTTGGAACATTTCTGTTAAAGTCTCCAGCTTCTCCTTCATAATTTGCTCTCCTGTTCGATGGTTTAGCAGAGTTCTCTGTTCCTAACGTAAACCAAGAGTAAATGTTAAATGATTAATTAAATTTAAGTCTAAGTCATATCTATATATATGTGAATGAAATACATGCTTAATTATAATTGGTAGATGAAACTTGTTACCTTCAATTAACTTGAACATTTTCATCTGGTAGTATTTATATGCACAAAAACCTAGTAGGAGAGTCAAAGCTGCCGCTGCAGTCGAAATGAGTACCAACGACAGACGCCGGTGATTACTATGTTCATCTTTATCAGCTGAAGTAGAAGTAATCCTGTCTTTTTCTGCTGAATATATATATGTATACATATATATATATATAATTCACCAATTGTTAATAACTGGCTAGAGATGCCATAAAAACCAATGTTAATTGGAGAGAACAATTATTGCATATGTATAGATACCTGCAGCTTGGGAAAGCGCCCAATTATGATCATCAAAAGAAACTCGCCACACATAGTAACCAAGCAATCTCTTCTCCTTGGCATATGCAACCTTCACTCTAACGGCCTCGACATCATCAAAACCAAGCCAAATCTTCCCAATGGAGAAGTAATTCACCGCATAAGTTGAATTGTACATAACTTCAACATTAGGACCATAGGACTTGATGTAATTCTTGATTTCCCTATAGCTCACAACGCCGTTATCACGCAAAGCTGGTCCTGTTGCTGCTGCCCCAATACCATTGTCCTCAGGTTTCACAAGTTCCCATGCAAAGCCATAGAAAGGCAAACTCAAAACCAACTTATCAGCCGATAACCCTCTCTCAATCCATGCCTTTAAAACCTGATCGGTATTTTTAGCAACGCCGCCGCTACTTGAGCCGTACAGAGCCGCATGTGCCGCGGTGAAGTTTGTTGAAGTAGGCACGTAGTATTGAGCAGTAATAACATGAACCCAATTCAAGTTTCGTTGCATCGAATTCACGAGGTACGAATTGTCTGATGGTGAATAATGAAATCTTGCGGTCAAGATCAGCTGGGATTGCTGGCGGCTAGAGTTTTTTGCCTCTAATTGTATTGCAGTCCGCCACTCATCAAAGAGTAAACCCACATCGAACATATCGGTGCTTGTGTTAGGAGCTGCCGAAGAAAAGTCAAGGCCCTGAAAGCCATAAAGCCTAGCTATGCTTATTGAAGAGTCGATGAAAGATTTTCTGTGAGAAGAATTTCTCACCATTGAAGAATATATAGAATAGTTTGTGTGCATTCCTTGTCCAATGGAGAGAAGTGTAGTGATTGATGGGTTCTTTCGTTTCACAATGTCTGTGAATTTGGAGATTTGATTTTCATCAGAAGGTGATGAAAAAGATAGCTGGTAAGTGGTGGAATTGATATCAACATAAGAGCAAATAAGGTGAGTGAAGAAAGCAGAATTTATGTCCGAAATGGTGGACACTTCGGTTGTATCCACGTAACCGACCCTGATCCACGGTTTTGCTTTCACAGGACAAAATTCTGAATAGAACAATATGTGGAAGATGATGCTCATAATTATGGATGCCATTTGAGAGGCTTAAGCTTCTTACCACTTTGTTTGGAATGAAAATGAATCCACACAAGAGAAATTAAATAAACACAAGTTTCACTGCTCGTTAATTTCTTACGTTTACTATTAACGTATAGGTTCATTTACATGCCAAAAAAATAAAATCGTATGTGGTCCTGATGGTAACACATACATCGCATGTTAAGATGACGATGATTGGGGATGCGAGCATTGCTTAAGATTTTCTTCTACACATGGATGGCTTTTTTATCAAAAAAATAATGATGTTTGGTTAGAGATTTCGTTAAACTGTATTCACTGAATTTTTTTTTATATGAGTGTTGTTTTGTTAAATAATTAAAAAAAAACATTTTTGTTTTGTTAAATAATTTAAAAAAAACATTTACATGCATGTTGAAAGTAATATTGTAGTCTTTTGTGTTGTCGGAGCGTAGGTTGAAGCAAATTACCAATTGATCAGTAATCGTGACTTACAGAAACTTAAATGTGGTGTAAACAATTGAAAAGAAAATTGACACAATAATTTACGTGGTTCGACGTAAAGCTCTACATCCACTGAGCAAAGACTCGAAGATAATTTTACTAACAAATGAGAATTTACAAATTGGGAAAACTCACAAAACCCAATAGCTCAATACACCCAAATAAATTCTCCTAAGCACTCAAGTGGAAGCTCTCTCAACTCTCTCAATTGCTTCACTTGCAATTGCTTCTCAATTTTGGGATGCCTTAACAAATGAAGAACATTAGCTATTTATAGGAATGCATGGTAGCACTATTTCACTAAACCTTTAAAATTGTCAAAGTTTGGTTGGTGATTACCTAATTTTTAGCCAAACTTTGAACAATTTACCTTTGAATAATTTTGGCCAAATTTTGAACATGTGCTTTGCCAAACTTTGAACACTTTGGTTTTGGCTTTGAATTTGAATTTTTCAACAATTCTCCACCTCAGTGAAGATTTACCCAATCCGAGCCGACTACCAACAAACCATCATTCCCAAAGTGGCTGCATCTTTGTGAACTTCCTTGTATAAAATGATCCTCCAATCTCTACCCTTCTCATCTGTTTTAAACTTTCGGGATATTGATCAAGTTTAGACAATGCTCAAACTTGATCGTTGTCACTACCTTGGTCAACATATCTCGTGGATTCTCTGCGGTCTTGATTTTTGAAGAAGAATCTTCCCTCATCAATAATTTCCGCACAAAGTGAAATCAGTACGTCAATATGCTCAGACGCCGCATGATAAACTTGATTCTTTGCTAAGTGAATAGCACTTTGATCGTCACAATACAAGTTAACATGCTCCTGGATCAATCCCAAGTTTCCAAGCAAGCCTCAGTAACCAAACGACCTTTTAATAGCCTTTGTAATTGTCATATACTCGGCCTCGTGGTTGACGAGTACAGCTGTAGATCGTAGTGTAGACTTCCAACTAATTGGCCCTTTCATAAACCGATCAAATCGCTTGTACCATCGCCTCGTAGATTGTTTCAATCCATAAAGCGACTTTGTCGGTTTGCAAACCCAATTTTCTTTTCCAGTGAACTCTAAATCCATCCGGTCGAGTCATGTAGATTTCCTCTTCCAAATCACCATGCAAGAATGCGGTTTCACATCAAGTTGAACTAGCTCCGGATCATATTACGCAACAATGGCTAGCAAAATCCGAATAGACGAATGTTTCACAACCGGAGAAAATACCTCATTGTAGTCTATTCCTTCTCTCGAGCGTAACCCTTCGCTACCAATCTAGCCTTAGTATCGAATTTTATCCTTTCGAGGAAATCCATCCTTTTTTGCATATACCCATTTGCACCCAATTGCCTTTTTGTCTTTAGGCAGTGTAACTAACTTCCAAGTTCTATTTTTTTGAAGAGACTGCATTTCTTCATCCATTGCTTGCTTCCATGGTACATTTTCAGGGCTACTTACTGCTTCTCCGTAAGTGGAAGGAACATCACCATCTACAATTGAAGTGCATAGGCCACCATATCAACAAAGCGAGCAGTGTCTACGAATCTCTCTCCGCTGCCTTCTATATGCAATTGAATCTTGTTGCTCTAAAGGTTCTTGAGTCGAACCTCTTCTTCATCTTCGATTGATTGAGAATCATCCGCCTCTTCAACACTAGCTGGATCATCTTTAACCTTTTCAAGCTCCACCTGCTAAGTACTACTCGGTGTTGTCATCCTTTGTGAATCCTTTTGTTTTAACATGGCTAATTCATCAAAAGTCACATCTCTCTGAAAATGATCTTCTTTGTATCTGGACACCATAAACAGTATCCTTTTACTCCACCAGCTTATACCCATGAACAATGTTTTCTTCGCTCTTGGTCTAACTTAGATTCCTTTACATGATAATAAGCGAGTGGAACCAAAGACATGTAAAGTATCATAATCGATAGCGGGTTTACCGATCCACATTTCCATGGGTGTTTTGCCTCAATTGCAGCTGATGGCAAACGATTAATTAGATGGCACGATATACAACAGACCTCACTCAAAATTCCTTGCCCAATCCAAAGATTGGACAACATACACCGAACTTTCTCCAAGATAGTTCGGTTCATGCGTCTGCCACCCCATTCTGCTGTGGTGTACCTCGAACAGATGAAGTGTCGCACAATGCCCTCATCTCGGCATACTTCTAAAATGGATCATTCTTGTACTCACCACCATTATCCGAGCGAAGTCTTTTAACCTTTCGACCATCCGAGTTTCCACCATCTTCTTCCATTTCGTAAATATACTCAAAACTTCATTTTTGTTCTTCATCAATACACCCATACTTTTCTTGAATAATCATCAACAAAAGTAACAAAATAGTGCATACCTCCCAAAGAAACTACTCCGGTAGGTCCCCACACATCACCGTGAACATAGTCCGTAATCCCTTTGTATTGTGAATCATCGAGCCAAACTTTACTCTTGTTTGCTTGCCCGTAACGCAATGTTCACAAAATTCCAATTTGCAAGAATTTGCACCTTTCAATAAGCCTTGCTTAACCAAAGTCTCGCAAAGCTTTTCACCAGCATGTCCCAAACGCATATGCCACAACTTGGTTGCCTCTGAATCTGCATCCTTTCTCGAAACTGCTGATGTCGATCCAATAACCGTACTCCTTGGAAATAGTACAAGTTATTCCTTCGTGCCCTTCATCATCGCCGATGCACCAGCCTACTACCTTCAAGAACCCATCTCTCATAGTGATTGTAAGCCCTTTGGATTCTAGGACTCCTAATGAGATGAGATTTTTCTTTAAGCTTGGTACATAGCGAACTTCATCAAGACATGGATTGAGCCATCGTGATTCTTCAATTGGATCGAACCTATTCCCATGGTTTTACAAGCATTGTCATTGCCCATAAAACAACTCCACCATCTAGCTCCTCGAAACTAGAAAACCAACTCTTATTAGGACACATATGATAAGTACAACCCGAATCCAAAATCCACTCATCCGATTGACATGTCAATGTCATGCCAACCGGACTAAATTCGACTCTCATCATGCTCGGCTACACATGCATCGAAATAGCCTTGCCCTTTGTAACTTAGGACAATTCTTTTCCAATGCCCTTCTCGCGACAAAAAGCACATTCATCTTCGGCAGCCTACCTTTAGACTTGCCCCTTTTCCGTGTTCATGGCTTTGTGAACGACCTCATTGTCAATACTTCGCAACTCGTATCTCCGTGATCCTTTTATCTTTCTTTCCGGTCTCAAGATTATACAGATGCACTACATACAAGATCAAATGTGACAATCGTCCTTCCCATGAAGCAAAGTAGTGGTGAGATGGTCATATTCATCGTGAAGTGAATTCAACAAGAATAATGCCTTATCTTCATCTTCAAATTTCTCATCCAAATTTAGCAAATCCGCTAATATTTTATTGAATGAGTTCACGTGGTCATTCATCGACATACCAGTGCATGCGTGAATCGATAGAGTTTCTTTTCATATAAAGCTCTGCTTTCAAGGCTTTTCTTCATATATTTTCTTCCAAGTGTCTTCCACAAATTCTTTGTCGATGTCTCCTCATGACAGTAGTACTTCGATCTTTAGCCGTACATAGGCGAATAAGTACCACATGCCTGCTCATTGATTTTTGTCCACCCTTGTCATCCATCTTTTCGTGCTTTTCTTCTAGAGCGAGATCCAACTCTTCACGACATAAGACATCCAACACCTCACATTGCCACATACCAAAATTATTGGTACCATCAAATTTCTCACTTCAAACTTTGCATTAGTCACAGTAGTCCTCGCCGACGAAGACGACGACGACGCTTCCGCCATCCTCTCAACCTCAAATAATCGCTGCCTTCAACAACTATTCACACTTGAAAAACAGTCTCTATGATGTTTATTTCGTGTGAATAAATGCACCGTGAAAGTTCCCGTGAGAACTGGAGGGTCACAATGGTCCCACTTAAAACCCGCACTCTTAGACTCTTATCGCCTTGTTGATGTAACTTTCCTAGACATGCAAAAATACACACTACTTACAATAGATCGCTCTCCAAGTACAAATGGTCGATCCAAGATCAGTATCCGTGAATAGTATTGTATACCCCAAGTACGAACCTTCGGCTCGATACCAATTGTTGTGCTGAAGCGTAGGTTGAGCAAATTACCAATCGATGGTAATCGTGACTTCTAGAGAAACTTAAATGCGGTGTAAACAATTGCAAAGAAAATTGACACAATAATTTACGTGGTTCGACAGAAAGCCTACATCCACTGGCAAAGACTCGAAGATAATTTTACTAACAAATGAGAATTTACAAATTGGGAAAACTCACAAAACCCAATAGCTCAATACACCCAAATAAATTCTCCTAAGCACTCAAGTGGAAGCTCTCTCAACTCTCTCAATTGCTTCACTTGCAATTGCTTCTCAATTTTGGGATGCCTTAACAAATGAAGAACATTAGCTATTTATAGGAATGCATGGTAGCACTATTTCACCAAACCTTTAAAATTGTCAAAGTTTGGTTGGTGATTACCTAATTTTTAGCCAAACTTTGAACAATTTACCTTGAATAATTTTAGCCAAACTTTGAACATGTCTTTGCTAAACTTTGAACACTTTGGTTTGGCTTTGAATTTGAATTTTTCAACATTTTGAGCATGTGTTGACCTATTATTCGTGTGCATTCATTAATTATATATTCCCATTTTTCTCTCTGCGTCTGCTTGCTACGGAGCTCTTTAATGCATATAAATGCACCACAGAAGTCGTTAAGAAAGACTAGATCAAATCAGATATTTTCCCTCCACCCAAACGTACTTGTCGGACTAATTAAGATTTAAGAAATATTCAGAAAGGGTTATTGTCACTACTTTATTCCTTTTTGTTTTGGTAATATATATATATATATAAAAGCATCACACAAATCCTTCCTAATTAATTGTTGTTTCATTCAAATTCCTAATTTAATTTGACTGCTTGAAAAATTAGTGAAAAAGTTAAATAAAAAAAATGGTAAATTCTAGTTATTAGACTATATAGATAAATTTGCAGCGGCTGGCAAAAGTTTAGAATATGAGCTGGCAAAAGTTTAGAATATGAAAGAATCATATTTCATTTAATACGTAATGAAAATTCTAATACTTGGACCTCTTGAATTTTTATTTTACTTTTTGTGTTTCTAAATTTTGCATTTCGCATTATATCTGAAGGCTAGGAGGTGGATTATGAATGAGTAGACAACATTAATGTTACTTTTAGTTTCGATTACTTAACTAGTTTAAGCAGCAATTATTGAGCCGAGTTAGAGACATACTGGAAATCTGTAAGACTATATGACCAAACGAAAAGAAAAGATTGAAAAGACTGAGAAATACAAGTAGCTGAGATTGGAGCTTGATTTTGCAGCTGAGATTGGAGCCAAGATTTGCTGCAAACCGAAGGGTGAATTCATGAACAAGAAGCAAGTAAGCAGCAAGCCTTGATTACGGCCAATCAAGATAAAATCTTGTCTCTCTCCTTTATGACATATGTTGAACGGATTTGCAAGATCAAGAGCATAAATTTTAAATTTATTTCAACATGATTTTCACAAGATTTTGCGTTTTGTACACGTTGATCATGGACTGAATCAACCTAGAAAATGTTTACACAAGATTTAGCCTTCAAATTGCATGGATGGAATCATGGAGGAATACATCGAAAAGTTTGTCTTCTTGCTATGATGATAAGATTGAAGTTGCTAAATTCAGCTATGACGTTTACCGACTTAGCTTGACTTCTGAAGCTAGAGACTTATCCTTTTGTATTGATTTTGTTGGTATTTAAATGTCCTCGGAGTCTTGGACGTGTTTCTGAAGACAAGTCATTGTCTATGAGTATATTTTTTTCAGTAAGAAAAGGAAAGTTTGTCGCTAGGAAAAATTAATGACAAGAGAATAGTGAAAGAAAAATCCTTTTTAAAATTGGGGCAGCAACAGTGTCACAATAGAAAGCTTCCTAATGATAAGATTCAGCAGTGTTGTAATTTTAATTAATAAAATAAGACCCATTTTCTATTTTCCTTGTGTAATTTAATTTCCAGTAAAGACCACCCTCACCATTTTGGTATAAAAGTCTATAAGAATGTACGTTTTACTCAATGTTTACTCTGAAACAAATGGCGCACAGATGATTTGCCGATCAAGTACCACTCTCGTATGCTTTGGTGGGATTCGGCTTCACTAAATTTATAGCATATGTTTTACTTCGATGAGAAAATTAAATAATGTTTGAAGAAATAATTTTTTTCTATATACTTTCTTAAAAGGTATGGAGTGGGTAAAGCACAAACTGATTTTTGAATCCTCTAACTCCTCTAAAATTCAAATTCAAATTAATGGTTAGTTAAATAATGCTGTTTGAAAATCATCCGGCCAAATATTGTAGAAATTATAATCTACAGAGTCAAAGTTTCAATGATTATTGAATTATAGAAAGTGCTATCAAGTCTTAGAAATTTGTTTAATTATGTTAATTTACAAACATTTTAATTTTATTTAATTAATTAAAGTGAATTTTATTACGCATAGATCCTATGTAAAATTTTAAAATTCAATATTGAATTGAATTATACTAAATTTTTTATAATCTTTTGTCACACCTGTTTACTATTAATATTGATAGCACATGGTATACAAGATTAAGAGAGATACATCGTATACAGGATTAAGAGATGTTGATTTCGAGTGCTACAAGATTTTTATGATTGCACGCACTAGGTTTAAAACAAAGTGTGCATTTAATTACACTAAACGAGGGTGCATTTTTGTGATGAAATAAAACTATTTACAGGGTTGTAAAAGTCGCTCCATAATTAGTGTACATTAACATTCATCTAGCTATCACTTCCGAAACTAATACATCGTATGACGAACATATTTCCAACTGCGTTGTAGATAATAGTTCATGTTGGATATTTAATTCAATAATATTGGATTCTCAATCTAATATTGGGCTTATATATAAATAATTATGTATTGTGGACTGTCATATAAGATTAAGTTCAATTAAAAGTGATCTAATTAAATTTTTGGTAATTTGGACTTTAATGTATCTAATAGGATGTGGGCCTTCAATGTGTAGAAATATAATGGTATTCTAATTATATGATAGGCAGAATTAGAATTATCCAATAATAATATGAAATGTAGTCTATATAAGTGGTTATGATCCACAGGTCTTATGTATTATATATATATTATTCTATTCTATCTGATATCCGGTAATTAGAAAGGGTGCACAGAGAAATTAAAGGGTTCTCTAGGATATACATGTTGATCTGGAAGACCAACTACACAACTCTAGAAGACTATTCGGTATTATGGATTCAGGTATGCTTCCACATATTTAATTATTAATTCTTAATGATATAATATGAATGTTCCTAAGTTTTAGGTGCTAGATTTCATCATAAATAATTTAATTTTTCTAACAAGTGGTATTAGAGCCTCTTCATATTAAATAATTGAGAATCAAATTTATTTTTGATTAATAATTAAAATATTTGTTGTTCTTGAATTTAATTATTTTGAAATTATTAAATTTGAGAACAAATTCAGTTTGTTTCATGATTCAAAATTAGTTGCCACGGGTTCTTTATCAGGCAATGATAATCTTTATTTAATTGATATGATTGTTTCTCTCAATGAATCCCTGCAATTGAGTATGCAAGGTATGAAGAGAAAATTAACTAATGAGAATTCGACTGCATTATGGCATAAAAGATTGGGTCGTATCTCTAGACGGAGAATAAAAAGACTTGTGTATGACCAAATTCTCAATCCCTTAGATTTTATAGATTTTGATATTTTTTTTAACTGTATAAAGGGGAAACAAACTAATAAAATGATATTTAAAGCCAACAGGACTTTTGGACGTCTTAGAACTCATACATATAGACATTTGTGGGTCATTTCCTACGGTTGCTTGCAATGGTCAATAATATTTTATGACGTTCACCGATAATTTTTCTAGATAAGGTTGCATATATTTCTTTCATGAAAAATCACATTTCTTGGATATGTTCAAAAATTTTAAGATTAAAGTTGAGGATTAACTCAATAAAATAATCAAAAGCGTTAGATCTGACCGTGGTAGTGAGTACTATGGTAGATATGACGATTTCAGTAAACAATGTACATGACCATTTGCTAAGTTCCTAGAGGAATACAATATCATCCTATAGGACACTATGCTAGGCTCGCCTACTATGAATGGTGTTGCTGAAAGATGAAACAGGACGCTTAAAGACATGATGAGGAGTATGATTTGTCATTCCACTTTACCAGAATCACTCTGAGAAAAGTACTTAAGACTGCAGTATATATCCTTAACAGGGTTCTAACTAAAGCGACAACTAAAATTCCTTACGAATTTTAGACAAGTAAAAAGTATAGTCTAAAGCATTTGTATGTTTGGGGATGTCCAAATGAGGCAAGACCTTATAGACCTAATGAAAATAAACTGGACTCTAGGACGGTGAGTTTCTATTTCATTGGATACTCTAAACGATCCAGGGGGTACAAGTTTTATGATCTCATGATTAAATCAATTTTCAAGTCAAGAAATGCATGATTTTTTGAAGATATCGAGTTTGCCGAGGGAGATACAGTAAGAAACTTTATTTTTGAAAGGAATATGTTAATATTCCCACAAGTGGATTTGACATTGTGGATTCAGGTACGCTTCCGCATATAAATTTTAGTTATTAGACTAAACATATAAATTTGCAGCGACTAGGAAAAGTTTAGAATATGAAAGAACCATATTTCATTTAAGAAATAATGAAAATTTTAATCGTTTTCAAATAATTAAAAAATAAAAAAAAAATTTCTGGATGTTTGGTATAGAATAGTCGATACTTTGGCTTTTTGATTTTTTGATTTTTCTAATTTTTGCATTTCACAGTTCACACACCCCATTCCACTCGACTCCCACCCCATGCACAAATTATAAGTTAGAAACTATATGAGAAATTAATATCCATAATATGAAGGATTTTCACTTGATTGTCGAAAATAATATACATTTTATCACATGATTCCATTTCGATCTCAATCGTTATTGTTAACAAGCCATGGATCAAAAATGGAAACCTCTGCCTATTTTTTGTTTCTTGTTTTTCAATTTATTGCAGAAAAGGACTATAGTGTCTATTAACTTTTTTTTCCAATTTGATTATTTAATAATCGGACCTTATTCTCAAACATACGAAAAATAGTGTTGAATGTATTTTAACTTAATTTTTTATTTTTTAAAAAATATAATTGTATTAAATCTAAATAATATGAATTTACCAAATTAGGTAAATCCAAATTATTATTACATAATAAGATTCTATTAACCAAAATAAGAAAAATAAAATAAATGACACTCAAATATGATATCTTAAAACCAAAAAAGGATAAAAATTTTGAAAGTAATCAAAAAATTAAAAAATAACTAAACCTTTTAAAATGACTATGAAAGAAACAAAATTTTCAGCCAAACTAATAGGCCAATATGCCTAGCATTATTGGGTTAACTTTATTAAGTTGTAAGTTTCGAAATAAGATATTATAATCACGTTTAGGATTAAGGTTGAAACTTAATAACTGTTTTTTTAATAATTGTTGATAAAAATAATATTTGGTAAATTTCGTAAAAACAGTTTATTTTATAATTTTTTTCATTTTGACAGCATCTTTTAAAAAATTAGTTGATAAGATAATATAATTAAATCACTTTAATTTTACCAACAAATTAATGAATGTCACATCATTTATGATAGTTATTTGTGATAAAAAATTTAGAATATATAGTATTATTATTAAAAATTTTTTATTCATATTATCATTATTAACATTTATTATTATTAATTTTACTATTTATTATTATTAAATTTTATTAATTTTATTGTTTTAAATAATATCATTTTTATAATAATAATAATAATAATAATTTTTTATAATTAACTAAGGGTATTTTAATAACTTGAAACAATTTAACTTACTCCGATTTCGATTCCAAGATAAAATAAACATATCAATGGGATTCCAACTCATTTTGATTTTCTTTCACGCAACTCAAATAAACAACTTATTCTGATTCTCATTTCCCATTTTCATTCGAATTTATTCACATTTCAGTCCATTTTGATTCCAATATATTCTGATTACTGATAAGTAAATGCAACATTAAAGTTAATATAAAACATTATAAAGTTCAACCCCAAAATTAAAAATAATTTAACTTACTTCAATTAGATATTAGCCATTTTGAAATTCAAAACTTTCACTTTTTCCGTTTAACATAGCAATAACCAATATACCCAAGAAAAAAAAAAACAAAAATATATCAAATGATATTATCAAATGCCCACATAGTGTTTCCTAACACATATTCTTTATCATCAATGTTTTCTTACTATTATATTTTTCCGCCTAACACTTCGATATCAATTTATCACAAAATCATTAAAAATAAATAAAAAAATTTATGTTAAAAGACTATTTTATTCCTTAAACTATTAAAGTGTGTAGAATAATGATTTTGTCCTCTAAAATAATAATAAAAGAACTTCCAAAACAAAGATATTGAAAATTATATATATATATTTTAATGTTATCTTAATTGTAATTTTAATATTCATATTTGTATCAATTTTAATAAATACATATCAACTACAACAATAAATTTAATAAAAACAAACAGTTATTTTAAGAAACTAATTTTATCTTAAATGCTTGTTCTTTTAACATTTGTAGTCATCTCAATTTAATAAATACATATCAATTATGATATTTTATTTAATAATAATAAATCATTTATTTTTTATTGAAAATTTATCAATTTGCCACCTGATTTATTGAAACATTATTAATTTACCACATGCCTTTTTTGTTTTATATAAAATTGCCATTGTTATTTAAATTTATAAATTTAAAATATTTTAAATACTCTTGTGATGTCTGTAATTCTAGATAAACTTAGCTATTTGATAATAAAATGATAAAAATTAAAATGTTAATTCAAAAAATTTAATTACAATAAAATTTTAGCAAAAAGTGATGCGTAAAAAAAAAAAAGTGAGTATTTGATAATATTTCTAACATCAATTTCACTATGGTCGCAACCATCTATAAATAAATAATATAAAAATATATGATATTACTAAAATACCCTCGCAATCTTGTTATAACCTTCTAGAAAGAAGTTTCCACAGATGGCAAATAAAGAATATAAATATAAATAAATAATAAAATGAGGAAAAAAAGAGGTGACGTTGAGTGAACCGAAACCGTGTAATGTGACATGTGAGTGGCTTGTTACCATGAGCTGTCTATCCATGCTCGCGTGGTTCGTATTCTTTTATCAAACATTTTCAGTCCCACGCGCATATGGACGCTCCGATCCCAAAAGAATCGTACGTGCCTCCTTCTCAGTCAGTCATTAAAGTAATTTAATTTAATTAATTATTCCAAATTTACTTTATTCCTTTCTTTGTCTTGGAGGGAATAACAGCAAGAGTAACGCTGAAGAGTAGAGATCTCACTGTGTAATACCAAAGATTGATTGAGTTCAATGGCAGCTTGCCAATTAATATTCAAGAAAATTATTATTATTATTCATGAAAATTAATAAATACTAATTTGATGTGGTAGTTGCAGATAAGATGTTATTAAGATAATAGTTGAGATCCCTAATATTTCTAATAATATTACACATCTTTATGCATCTAAAAGTTTCTCATAATTGAACTAATTAAATTGAATTGAATTGTTTGTGTATGGGATCGATTGTCAATTTAGTTTGTGTTTTCAAAAAACTAAACCAAATAGAAACTGCCACTTTATGATTTGATTCAATAACTTTTGATTCTAAATATAAAGTAATTTAGATATATGATTATTTATTAGTTAGTTCAATTGATAAAATTATTTAAGTGAATACAAGTGATTTAAAATTTGAACGAGAAAAATTAGTTTCCAATAAGTAAAAATGATACGTGGATACACTGTGTTACAGTAAGGTATGTGAAAAATGACAAAGAGAGGATGGTGAGTGTTTTTTTTTTTTTGACAAAACAAATTAATCTAATATTAGGCAAGTTTGGCTGTGAGAATTAACTAATTAGTCCAAAAGTAGTGGAACAATCAATCCTCATTTTTATCTGGTTGAGTAATGCTACGCATACAAAATTTTTTATTATAAATAATTATCTCAAATTATACAATATTCATCAATTGTTGGTGAAATAACACAATTAATTCACTTAGATTTTGTAAAAAATTATCAACCAATTAATAAATTCCACGTCATTTAGAGTAAAAATTTAAAAATCTATCATTGCTCATTTCAATTTAGGTAAGATAAAATCCTCTTTATCACTCTTTTTTTTTATTTAAACTGTTATTCATATAAATTAAATATAAATGTAAACTTCGAATTTACTTAAACTATAAATTTATATTATATTAAATAGACCAGTTTTAATTCAAAATTTATTTACACTAGTGTTTAATATATGATAAAATACCCAAATTTAAAATAGTATTCAATATTAAACATAAAATTTAATTAATTAATTATTCACAATAATATTGAATATTAAATTCAACAATTAATAATATTATTTAAAATACAAGCACTATAAATATGTCTCCCCTGAACACAGGGACATAACACAAGCAGTCAAGCACTTTATTTTCTACCCTTCTAAAAAATGCAATTCCAATAATATGTACACGTTAATCGATGTAAAACTAACAACAAATCTAAATTATAATAAAGGGTGATTATTGTTTAACTACTTTAAAAATTATGAAATATCATATTATTATAAAAAATATTGCTCCATATTATTTTACTACTACATATTTATAAAAATTTTATTTTACTATTTTTTTGTTAGGACAGTTAGTTGATCCGTTAGTTGATTAAAAAAATATTAATTTTATCTTTTATAGTAAAATACACAAATATCAAATATAGACATAAAATAATTTTTATTCTTCTAAATTGTTAAATAATAATTTTAACTATGAAATTATAAATAACTTTGAATTTATTATAATTATAAAAATAGTGAATTGATAAAAATACCTCTAGATTTTTTATTTTAAAAAATAGATATTATAATAATAAAAAAATAACAATTTAGAAGAATAAAAGTTATTTTATAAAAAAATAACAATTTAGAAGAATAAAAGTTATTTTATGTCTATTATTTGATATTAGTGTATTTTACTATAAAATATAAAATTAGTATTTTATTAGTCAATTAACAGGTCAACTAATGAGTCTTAATGAAAAAATAATAAAATGAAATTTTTATAAAGATATAATAGTAAAATAATATGAAGCAATATTTTTATAATAATTTAATATTTTATAATTCTTAAAGTAATTAAATGGTAATAACCCTATAATAAAAATCGTTACTTTTAGTAGAAGATAAAAAAATAATAATTGTTATAGTGATTACCTTAATTAAAAAGTTATTCTTTGTGATTATAATTAGAATACTAAAAGATCAAGTCAATTCGCTTATCATTATGTTAATTGTTATAGGCCTTTTGAATCTTCTATTTATCTATTTTATTTTCTTTGATTTATTATTTTGAGTTGTATGTAATGTAGCTTTACTTTACCTTGGTTTCTTTATTATTAATGAGAATTTTCTTATTAAAACTTATATTAATTACTTGAAACCTCAAATTCATTCTAGAGTCACGATGATTTAATAAAAGCTTTAAACTAAATCCACAAATTCCATGAGTAAGAACCCTAGGACCATCATTTATTTAAGTTTGTGTTTTGAATAAAATAAAAGTAGAAGTGACAATTTAAATGAAGAAAATTAATTATAAATAACTGTCAAATACTTAATTGTTAAGCATTTATTTTATGAGTCTCACTGTTGGGATCCATGTGATATGTAAAATGTAAAATGGAAGGCCTTATGTGGTTGGGCTCACCGAATTGCGGTTCCCCAAATAATTTCTTCCTTCTCGTCAATGTAATTATAATCAATACATCAGAATTCATACAATTAATTGATACATGTATGATATATGTAATTAAATTTAATATATACCAGCACTTGTATAGTGATTTTTTTAAATAAATAAACAAATGTCATAATATTATTTACGTATTATATAATTGACTATATATATCCGATGTATTGTAAAATTTCTCGCCTAGTAGAGGGTCTTTGAAAATTTTATGGGTATTTTAAACATTGTCCTGTCATTAATTTGAAATATTAAAAAAAGTTTCTTAAATTTTAAAAATATAAAAAATATCATATATTAAAAGAATGTTTTATGTCTTTAACTTAACAATTAGCATACGTATTGTACTGTTGGTTTTTTTCTTTTCTAAATCTTCGCTCCTCTTTTGTCTTATTCTTCACACTTCACTACTCTTTTATCTCCAAAAAATTAAACTGTCTCAAGAAGCTTACTAGTGATTTGCTGCTCTAATTATTTAGGTAAGTATTCTTGATTGATTATCACTTCTTTAATTTTTTTTGAGGATTTCTCTTAGATGAAAGAATTAATGTTATGTTCTAAGAAATTTTATAGCATAATAACGAGGTTGTCGTTGAATTTTCAACATATGAAAAACTCATTGAGACAACTATAAATGTATTATATGAAATGTTTAAATGAATAAGGATTTTGGTACTTGTTATTTATTGAACATTTAAAAAAAAATTTGAATTACTGTTTGAACTTCGTACGAACTTTGTCCGTGAATGTCCGTGAATTCCCACCTTGGCACCATATTCAATTTCTCGCTCGTGCAAACTCTATCTTTAATTTATATTCCAATTTTGTGGCCTATTTTTGAGTTTCTAGTTTCACATAGAGGGCATGTTAAACTTACCTTAAATACAATAATTATTGAGTTGATGATCTTGAAAGTTAATTCTTTTTGAAACAGGAAAGCTGGTATCGTTTTTCAAAACACATAAAAGACATATCCCAGTTTTCAATGTGATGTAAAGATCTCATGGCTATGCACTCGAAATTAATAAATGATCTCTAGGAGTTATGAAAATGATATCAGTGAAATTACAATCTCTCAGAAGTTTATAGATGCAGTGATATTACATTACATTAATTAATCCAATACAAACTGTTTACCCAAGAGAGTAATTTATTATTCAGTTGGCAAATGAAACAACTGCAGCAGCAGTCACTAGCTGCCTGCCAAGAGCTATCATAGATCAATTGTTCATCTACCAGTCAATTGTGAAATTGTTACATCAATATTACTTGAAGATATTTCCAATCCAATCGTGGCTTTATTTTGTTCACCTTCATAAGATTGTTTCGAGAAAGTTGCAGGCTTCTTCGGAGTGATTATATCAGCTGTGTTCTCATTTTGGAGCATCGAAGAAACTTCCAGCATAGAAGGTCTATCATTTGGGTTCTCCTGAACACACAGCAAAGCTATTTGCAGACATGTCAACAATTTCCATGAGGAATGCGTATCATCTAGTGATGGATCCATTAACTCTATGCCTTTCCCATCTTCCCACAACTCATATGCCTGTAAATATCAAATATTTTATTGAGTTACATTCAATTAATTAGCACTATAAGGTTTTGATCTAGTGTGAATTGTAAAGGGGGTTACAAAGAAACTTACATGCTCTACAAGGCTTAAATTTTTATTTTGACCATGTTGAATGAAAAGTCTTTTTCCACTTATAATTTGCAGAAGTAAAACCCCAAAACTGTAGACATCAGATTTAGTGGAGTAGACGCCTCTTCTGACATATTCAGGAGAAATATAACCTCTGTAGTATCGAGTAATTATAAATATCAGATTAAGTTGATTTTGTTAAAGGTTCAACAATAGTACTAAAGACAAGTCGAGTAATTACACTTACTGTGTTCCAACAATTCGGTTTGTGTTTGCTTCAAGATCATCTTTCACAAAAATTCTAGCCAAGCCAAAATCTGATATTTTAGATTTCAAATCTTCATCCACAAAACGTTACTAGCTTTCAAGTCTCGATGAATAATTGTTAATCTAGAATATTCTTGGAGATAGAGAAGCCCCTGAATAATTCCTTGAATGATGTGAATACGTTTTTTCCAATCCAAAATAAACTTTCTAATGGGATCTACATCAAATATGATTATAGTTAGTAACATTTGGAATTGAGAAATGCAAATTGAGGCACATAAATTAAAAATTAAGCAGTTAAGCACGTACCAAAAAGGAAATAGTCCAAGCTTCGTTTTGGCATGTACTCGTAGATCAGCATTTGTTCTTCTCTGTCAATGCAAAAACCTAAAACTCTAATAAGGTTTACATGTTGGAGTTTTGCAGTAAGCATAACCTCATTCTTGAACTCCTCGAAACCTTGAGTGGATGTCTTTGACAGTTTCTTCACTGCTATTACCTGTCTATCAGGAAATACACCCTGCAAAAACCCCCCAAGAAAAAGCACTCTGTTTATATATATATATAACTTTCACTAATTAACTAATAGGCCGAGAGACAGCCAAGCTACCTATATGTTATGTTACCTTGTAAACGGGACCATATCCACCCTCCCCTAGCTTATTTCAATTGAAAATCTATCTGTGGCCACCTCAATATCAGCCAAGCTATATTCTCGGAGTTCAGGATCATTGCTGTTAAAATCTCCATTATTTGCTTGACTATTTGCTCTGTTCTCTGATGCTTTGGCTGACTCAATTAATACGATCAATAAAATAGAAGAATATATAAAAAGCTTTAAATAAATTGCCTACTTGTGTAAAAATAATCCAGGCCCTGCGTTATGAACAAAAAAGCTTAAAGCTGGAAAAAGTTACCTTTTAATTTGAGCTTTTTCATCCAGCAGTAGTAATACAGCAAAAAGCCTAGTAGAAGAATACAAGCTGCAGTTGTAGGCAAAACAATTGCCCATAATAGGCGCTTATTTTGTCGATTCTTATTAGCTTCTTGTGCTGAAAAGTCAAATTACTTTGTGTTAATTATCCATTGATGTCGAAATAAAGACCTTAATTCAAGTCATTATGCAGAGAAGTGTTCAAACGGATTGCAGTGAGTGTGGAATTGCTTTTGCTTACCTGCAGCTTGAGAAAGCATCCAATCATGATCATAGGAAACTTTCCACACATAATAACCACGTAGCTTCTTCTCCTTGGCAAATGCAACCTTCACTCTAACGGCCTCGACATCATCAAAACCAAACCAAATCTTCCCAATGGAGAAGTAATTCACCGCATAAGTAGAATTGTATATAACTGGAACATCAGGACCGTAGCTCTTGATGTAATTCTTAATATACTTATAAGTCACACTGCCATCATCAAACAAAGCTGGTCCTGTTGCTGCTGCCCCAATACCATTGTCCTCAGGTTTCACAAGAGTCCATGCAAAGCCATAGAAAGGCAAACACATAACCAACTTATCAACCGATAAACCTCCTTCAATCCATTCCGTGATTCCGTAGTCCGTATTAGAGATACTATTTGGATCATACGGAGTCGCAGTAGCACTAGTGATATTACTCGACAGAGGATTTGAGTAATCATCAGTATTAACATGAGCCCAATTCAAGTATTGTCTTATCGGCTCGATTGGATAAGTTCGTTTTTTAGTCTTTGGAAAACAACTGACACTAGCCATCAAGATCAGCAGTTACTGGCTCGAGTTTCTTGCTTCTAAAGCTACGGCAGCTCTCCATTCTTTAAAGAGAATGCCCATGTTATGGTAATCCGAGCTTGTATTTGGATAAAGCCAATAGAAATCTAAGCCTTGAAAGCCATAGAGCCTTGCTGTTTTTACTGAGGAGTCAATGAAGGATTTTCTGGAGGAAGAGCTGCTTACCATGGAAGAATATGTGGAACCGTTTGCATATAGTCCGCCGATGGAAAGAAGTGTGGTGATTGATGGGTTCTTTATTTTGACAGTGTCTGTGAAGTTGGAGAATTGTTTTTCATCAGAAGGTGATAAAAAGAGCTCGTAGGAAGTTGAGTTGACATCTGCAAAACCACAAATAAGGTGAGTGAAGAGAGCAGAATTTATATCTGAAATGGGGAACCCAGTGGCCGAAGACCAGTAACCTGATCTGATTAAAGTTTGTGCTTTCGCAGGAAGCGATTCTGAAAATATAAAAATGTGGAGGACAAGAATGACAATTTTGGATGCCATTGTGGAATCCTAGCTGCTCGAGGCATACCAAGTATGTGTGTGTGTATATACACATATATAATGAGAAAAAATATCAATAAAGGAAATATCTTATATTGATTGAGATTAGTTACTCGGTTAATGATTAATATACTCTTGAAGTAACTCTCAAATCGCAAGCTAAACCCATAGTTTTTTTTGTATAATATCAAAGTCAGATTTGGGATGATAAGAGAAGTATACACACACATTAATTGTGAAGAAAGCTCACTATGCAGAGTTGAAGAGAGGAAGAAAATCATTTGAATCAGCAGCCAAGACACCTCAGCACAACCATGTTAATAATACTGAGTCAACAACTAATTCAGTTAAGCAGCAACGAAGGTTCACGTGCTTAGAAAGTTAGCTAGTGTTAGTTAGTCTTTATTCATTTTGATTGGCTGTTATTTGTTGTAATGTAATCAGTTAGTTACGGACCTGCTGAGATAAAAACAAGTGTATAAATATATAGTTTGTTATCTTTGACAGAAATAAGAAGAAAAAAAAGAAATTTTCCAGAATGTTTATCATCTCTCTCTGATTTTCTCAGCTACCAAACAGCTGATTCAATTCATTTCTAATTTCTTTCATGGTATCAGAGCCAAAACATGGCAAGCTCAAGCAATTTAAACACCAGTACAAATACAATCACTGTAATCAAATACAACCTATCACATTTTCATTCATCACTCCGATAAAATTAGATCGATCCAATTATATGCTCTGGAAAAATCAAGTGCTGGCTTCCATTAGAGGTAATAGACTTGAAGCATACATCAATGGAGAGAAATCAGCACCTAATCAATTTCTTACCTCTGCAAGCTATGCTGGAGCAACAAACAGATCGACTCAACAGATCGAGAATCCAGAATACACGATCTGGAGATCACAAGATCAGACATTGCTCAGCTGGCTATTAAGCTCAATTTCAGAAGGTATTCTCAGTCTTGTTCATTCTTGCAGTACTTCATTTGATGTATGGACAACTTTAGAAAAGAAATTTGGTGTAAAATCTGAAGCAAGAGTACTTCAACTTCGATATGAGATGAATGTTTTAAGGAATGAGTCATTGAGTATAGAGGATTATTGCTTGAAAATGAAATAAATTGCAGACAAATTGGCTCGTCGCTGGTAATCCTATTTCGATAAGGATTTATTACAAGAAATTCTAAATGGTCTTGGCCAGTGCTATCTTGATTTAGCCACTTTTATTATCGCAAGCAAATTGGATTATGATGATGCATATGCCTTGCTACTTACACATGAAACAAGACTTGAATAGAGCATGAATGAAAAACTGATGTTTAACGCAAATATGGCTAATTTTACTCACAATAGTAGTTCCGTATAATGAATGCTTATTATGCACAAGCAAGAGGCAATGCTAGGAGAGGTGGATATAATGGAGGATTTTATGGTGGAAATCAAATGGCAAGAAATTATCCCGTTAATGGCGGAGGGTTAATCTTTAATTCTTATCCAAGAGGTTTTTCTTCCGGTTCTGGAAATTCACATATCAGTCATGGAAGAAGTCAAATGATTGGAAACATGAAGCAATTGCAAGTTATGAGAGGACAATATGGTGCTAATTCTGGCTTGTCAAATACTAATGGAAATGATGAACAAGTTCTTGTATGTCAAATTTGCTTTAAATCGGTCATACTGCAGCTTGATTGTCGGTACAGTATATGAAGAAAATTTTGTCCCACAGAGAATTAAAATCTTCTAACAAAGGCGTAAATCGAGATCGACCTATATGACATACTTTGATGCACCAAGTGATGAACCATGGCCAATTACTTACTCTGGAATGTATCACATGTATGGACCACCTAACTTCTCCCATGTATCTGACTCAATGAGCTTGCCTGGAGCTGGAACTGGAGCTGCTTATATGACTAATCTTGAAGGAACAGCTGATGAAGGATGGTATCTTGACAGTGGAGCAACACATCACTTAACCAATAACATGGCCAATATGCATATCAGAGATGAATTCAAAGGTAATGATAAACTTATCATTGGCAATGGTGAAGGTCTGTCCATTACACATATTGGAGATACTACTCTTAAATTTCAAGGTTCTAAAGCACAATCTGCATGTACACACATTGCACTTAAAGATATATTGCTTGTTCCATCTATTACCAAAAATTTGATAAGTATTTCAAAACTCAATGCTGATAATAATAACCTCTGTGTTTATTTGTTTTGTGAAGGATTTACTGAAGGGCAAAGTTCTACTACGTGGTATCATTGAGAAAGGTTTATACAAATTACTACTCAAATCATCACCACAGTCTGCATATTCTTCTTTTGTGTCTCAAAATCAAATAAATAGTCCTTTATCTATGTTGTCTTTTTGCCATCTTAGTTCTGCACCTAATAATAGTTGTTTTGAGGATTGTTTCCAGTCAACTAAGAATAGTTGTATGGAACCATTCAATAAAATTTCTCTATTACACAGAAGATTTGGTCATCCTAATGCTCAAAGTTTATGTTATCTACTTAAATTTGTGCATCCTCAATTCTTTTCTTCAAATATGATTAATCAAGCAACAAAATATTTTCGTGAAGCATGTCAGCTAAGGAAATTTCACAGACTTCATTTTCCCATCAGTGATATTAAGTCCAAATCAGCATTAGAACTGATTCATACTGACTTATGGGGTCCCTCACCAGCATGTTCTAGAGATGGTTATAGATATTATATTAGTTTTGTGGATGATCATACTAGATACACCTGGATCTATCCTTTAGAGTTGAAATCAGAAGCTCTAGATGTGTTTAAATTGTTCAAACTTCAGGTTGAAAATCAGTTTCAAACTACTATCAAAATTCTACAATCTGATTGGGGGGGAGAGTATAGACCATTTACTACCTTCTTGAATGAATGTGGCATTCTGTTTAGGCATCATTGTCCTTATACACACCATCAAAATGGTCTTGTTGAAAGGAAGCATAGACAGATTGTAGAATTAGGTCTGGCACTTCTAGCACAAGCCAATCTGCCATTTCAATTCTGGTGGGATGCTTTTCATACCTCAGTATATCACATAAATAGGTTGCCTACTTCTACTCTAAAGATGTCTATTCCATATGAGAAGTTGTATAAACACAAGGCTGACTACTCTATGCTGAAATGTTTTGGTTGTGCTTGTTATCCATATTTGAGAGACTACAATAAACACAAGTTTGATTATCATACTACCAAATGCATTTTTCTTGGATACAGTCAATCTCACAAAGGTTATAAGTGTCTACATCCATCTGGTCATGTGTATATAGCTAGACATGTTGCTTTTCATGAGAACTCATATCCATTTCTTTCAGATCCTCATTTTCAGTCTCCAAATAAGTCTCAATCAGATTCATATTCTTTTAATACTCCCATACAAGTATTCAAATTATCTACATTACCTATCATATCAAATTTCTCATATAACACCAATGAATCCCTTTCTCAAGCATATTCCAGTGGTGATATTCTTCCTCCACTAGTAAATTCCCTGCAAGCAGATATCCTAGATCAACAGCATTCAAACACATATACCAATAACCATATCCATCATTCCTCTGCCCCCATAATATCATCTCATATTCCAAATCAATCATCAACTCTCAATACCTCTTGTCCTACTCAAACCATTCAAACATCTCTACCTCAAAACCATCATCCCATGATAACTAGAGGGAAGGCAGGTATCTTTAAGCCAAAGTTGTACACTGCAGTATTGCTCCATAAAGAACCAGATACTGTTCAAGAGGCACTTAATGATGAAAATTGGTTTCAAGCAATGAAAGCTGAATATAATGCACTAATATCAAATGGTACATGGACACTAGTACCAAGAGCTGTAAATCACAAGCTTATTGGTAACAAATGGGTGTTTAAAGTGAAGACCAATACTGATGGCAGTATTGCAAAGTACAAAGCAAGGTTGGTGGCTAAAGGTTTCTAACAGGTAGAAGGAGTGAACTATTTTGAGACATTTAGCCCAGTTGTCAAATCAGCAACAATAAGAGTTGTATTAAGTTTGGCTATAATGAATCAATGACAGATCAGACAAGTTGATGTGAACAATGAATTTTTAAATGGAGATCTGACAGAATAGGTCTATATGAGACAGCCTGAAGGGTTTGTTGATCCACAAAGATCAGATTTGTTTGCAAATTGCATAAAGCTCTTTATGGACTGAAACAAGCACCAAGAGCATGGTTTGACAAGTTGAAAAGCAGTCTTGTACAATGGGGATTTAACAACTCTAAATCTGACACATCTTTATTCTTTAAAAGGAGCAAAACTTCAATTATTCTGATTCTGATATATGTGGATGATATTCTTATCACTGGATCAGATAGTGTTGAATTAGAGAACTTCGTTAAGGTCTTCAGTTCTGTTTTTGAGCTAAAGGACCTGGTAAAGCTGTCATATTTCCTTGGCATAGAAGTTCTCTATGATAAGGATAGTATATATCTTTCACAAAAGAAATATATCAGGGATTTACTTGCCAAGGTGGACATGCTTGAATGCAAAGGAATAGACACACCAATGAGCGAGTGGTAAAGATTCCGCACTACGTAAAAATGTCAAGGAGAAATGAGATATTATATCGAAGATCCTTCTCATTATAGAAGCATAGTAGGAGGATTACAATATCTCGGTTTTAACAAGACCGTAAATTGCTTATTCGACTCACAAGTAAAGTCAATACGTATCTTCTCCTAATCTTCAACATCTTATGGCTTGCAAAAGAGTGCTAAGATACTTGAAGGAAACACAAGACTATGGTCTGAAATTTGTTAGGGAAGGTGATCTGAAAGTTACAGCTTTCACAAATGCTGATTGGGGAAGTGATTTAGATGATAGAAGGTCTATTGGTGCATATTGTGTATATCTGGGCAACAACTTAATTTCTTGGTCTTCTAAAAAGCAATCAGTAGTTACTAAATCCTCTACTGAAAGTGAATATAGAGCTCTTGCTTCAGTTGTTTCAGAAATAGCTTGGTTAAAGTCACTATTCCTCGAGATTGGTCTTTGTCAGATAGAGAAACCAACGATAGTGGTGTGACAATATGAGTGCTATCGAACTTGCTCATAATCCCAGTATTTCACTCAAGAACAAAACATATAGAGATTGATCTTCATTTTATCGTAGATAAAGTACTTGCTGGAGATTTGCAGATTTATTATATTCCCAGTGCCGAGCAAATTACAGATGTATTGACTAAGCCCTTAACTTCATCTCATTTTCATTATCTAAGAGCCAAACTCAATGTGTATTTATGCCCCTTGAGTTTGAGGGGGGCTGTGAAGAAAGCTCACTATACAGAGTTGAAGAGAGGAAGAAAATCATTTGAATCAGCAGCCAAGACACCTCAGCACAACCATGTTAATAATGCTGAGTCAACAACTAATTCAGTTAAGCAGCAATGAAGGTTCACGTACTTAAAAAGTTAGCTAGTGTTAGTTAGTCTTTATTCATTTTGATTGGCTGTTATTTGTTGTAATGTAATCGATTAATTATCGACCTGCTGAGATAAAAACAAGTGTATAAATATATAGTTTGTTATCTTTGACAGAAATAAGAAGAAAAAAAAAAGAAATTTTCCAGAATGTTCATCATCTCTCTCTGATTTTCTCAGCTACCAAAGAGCTGATTCAATTCATTTCTAATTTCTTTCATTAATTGACTAACGTTAATAAAACTAGGTCAACTTGATATTTTATATAGTCTGAATACACTTCACTTCTCTCTCTTCTCTCTGCCACATTTGTGTGTGTGTGTGTGTGGAGTGGATGAGAAGCTTGATTTTGCTGCTGAGATTTGAGACAAAAGAGTGAATTCACGAGGAACAAGCAAGCTGAGCTGTAAGCCTTGATTATGGTCAATCAAGATAAAATCTTGTCTCTCTCCTTCATGAAATTGTAAGATCAAGCGCATAAAATTCAAATTTATTTCAGCGTGATTTTCACAAAATTTCGTTTTGTACACGTTGATCTTGGACCGAATCAACTTAGAAAATATTTTCACAATATTTTGCCTTCAAATTGCGTGGATGAAGTCATGGAGGAATACATCGAAAAGTTTGTCTTCTTGCAAAGATGATAAATGATAAGACTGAAGTTCTTAAATTAAGCTTTGACGTTTACCTCCACTTAGCTTGACTTCTGAAGCTGGAGACTCATCCTTTATCCTTTTGTATTGGAATTTAAATGACCTCGGAGTCTTGGACGTGTTTCTGAAGCAAAATCAATGTCTCTGAGTAGATTTTTTTCAGTTAGCAAGGGCAATTTAGGAAAACAAAGCCAAAAAAAAAAGCTTGGTTATATCGACCAATGTGCCACTGGCCTACAGGATACACTCCCTCGGAAGTGAATTCAAGTCCCTGTAATTTTCTATATTAAATATTTTATTTTAATGAGAAAATCAACTAATGTTTAAACTTTTTTTTAATAAAATTTTTTAAAATGTATATGGTGGGTAAAGTACAATTCGATTTTTTAGTCTTCTAACTCGTCCAAATTCAAACTCAAATGGTCTGTTAAATAATACTATTTAAAAACTATTTTATTAAATTGTAAAAACTATAATCTCACAAAGTCAAATTTTCACCGATTATTGAATTATGGAAGTTTTATCATCTATAAATTTGTTAGATTCTATTAATTTACAATCATTTTTATTTTCTTTAAAATAATTAAAATAAATCTATTATGTATACATTTTATGTAAAATTTTGAATCCAAAACTAAATTGTGTTCAGCTCTCTATAATAAATTGCCACACCTGCATTTATAGTAGTTTACAGCTTATATTAATGCAAAAACCCAAAACTTCTAGTATGAATTGATTGTGTATAAATTCTATGTAAAACTTTGGAATCCATTGCCGAACTGAACATTTTATAATCTTTTGCCACATCTGCATTTATAATTATTTATTAGGAGTAGAAACTTGTCTAATTCTTATATTTTGAGGTTAGTATTCGTTTAGTCACTGAAATTTTTTAAATACCTCAAAATATAACTGTTGTTAAATTATTAATATTTTTGTTGTTACTTTTGGTTCTTTTTACTTGGTTTTACAATATTACACTCTTACAATAATGTTCTCTTTTTTGGATATTAATAAAAAAATTAAAATACTAATTTAACCCCAAAAATTAAATATCCACAAAATTAATATATATATATATATATATATATATTATTTTTGGGATTAAATTGGTAATTTAATTTTTTTTCTTTTTATTAATTTCTCAAAAAAAGAAACATTATTATAAGAGGGTAATATTGTAAAATCAAGCCAAAAGGAACAAAAAGTAATGGTAGGGGTGTTATTAGTTTAACGATAGGAATGTTTTAAAATATTTTTAAAAATATAGAGATTAAATGGGCACTAACCACAAAATATAGGGACTAAACGAGCTTTTACTCGTTTACTATTGGGCGTAGGGAGATCGGGTCAGGCTAAGTCAAAAGTCTTCGATGACTTGAGGTTCAATGATGAAATGATAAGATGAGTCTTCGATGACTTGAGGTTCAATGATGAAATGACAAGATGAGGTGCCCTGGGTGCCCCCATTTAGAAGGAAGGTCGGACATCTTTGGGCATTAAAACTTCCAAGGCGAATACACACCTATATGCACAACATCCTTCCTTCATAGAACACTTGCTACTTGTGCATTAGTGAGAAAAAAAAAAGTCATAAATAGTATTAGTCTCTCTGTTTTGAGCTAAATATATATTTAGTCTCTATATTTTAAAAAATATCTCAAAACACCCTTATTGTTAAATATGTGACACTCATGCCCTTATTTTTCTTTACTTTTACAATAAACTTTTTTTTTATATATAAATGAGCTTATACAAAAATTAATATATATTGTTTTTATTTTATTTTGGGGATTAAATTGGTAATTTAAAATTTTCTTTTTATTAATGTAAAAAAAAAAGAAACATTATTATAAGAGGATAATATTGTAAAACCAAGCCAAAATGAACAAAAAGTAATAGACTGTATGTGAATAGTTTAACGGCATAAATGTTTTGAGGTATTTTTAAAAATATAGGGACTAAACGAGTACTAACATCAAAATATAGAGACTAAATGAGTTTTTATCGATTTACTATTGCCAATTGCATAGGCCGATCGGACCATGCTGAGTCAGAAGGCTTTGATGACTTGAGGTTCAATGATGAAATGATAAGATGAGGTGCTCTGGGCACCCCCATTTAGAAAGAAGGGGTTGGACCATCTTTGGGCATTAAAACTTCCAAGGCAAATACGCGTCTCTATGCACGGCTTCCTTCCTTCATAGAACACTTGCTACCGCCTCTATGCACGGCTTTCTTCTTTCACAGAACACTTGCTACCGTGTGCTTTAGTGAGAAAAACAAAAAGGGCTTAAATAGTATTAGTCCCTCTGTTTTGGACCAAGTATCCGTTAGTCCATATATTTTAAAAATATTTCAAAACACGCTTATTGTTAAATACGTAACACTCATGCCCTTAATTTTTCTTTACTTTTACAATAATACCATTACTATACTTTTAGGGACATTAATTAATTTATTTATAAAAATGTTAACTAACGAATTAACCAATAATTTTTTATTAACAAATTAACCAATCATTATTAGAATGAAAGAATTGATACTTTTCATATCCTTGCAACAATTTTGCTTTTAATCATTTATATATAAAAAAATTAATTTACAAAATTAAGCCTAAAAAGAATTTACATTTATGTTTATTTTATTTTTAGTTTAATTTCTTAATTAAATTTTTTACAAATAAATTAATTAATGTCTCTAAAAATATTATTGTAAGGATATTATTATAAAAGTCAAGAAAAGTAAAGGCATGAGTGTAATATTTTTAACAATAGATATCATACGAGATTTTTAAAATATAATGACTAAATAAATACTTAATCTAAAACATAAGACTAAAAGAGCAATTACCAAAAAAAAAAAAAAACTTTTATTCGTACAAGAAAAGAACTCTAGTACTACTTGGAAGAGAAATCATTATCCACACAATGAACAAAACATGGTCTAACTCACATTGTATTGAAGCAAAACTGAATCATTGGACCAAAAGCACACACAGTTAGTCGTATTTTTAGTTATTGATAACAATTTTTTTCTCCCTCTTATTGTTATCTTAATTACGAAAAAGAGAAATTCATTTTACTATTTGCAAAAAAGGATGACAATATACAATAAAATTGTGTTGATGATGTTGAAAGTTACTTATTTTGAAACAGGAAAACTGGTATTATCTCTCAAAGCATATAAAAGACTTTCAATGTGGTCTAAGTTATATCTATATATATGTGAATGAAATACGTGCTTAATTATAATTGGTAGATGAAACTTGTTACCTTCAATTAACTTGAACTTTTTCATCCGGTGGTATTTATATGCACAAAAGCCTAGTAGGAGAGTCAAAGTCGCACTGCAATTGAAATGAGTACCAACGACAGACGCCTAGTGATTACTATGTTCATCTTTATCACCGAAGCGTAAGTAATCCTGTCTTTTTGTGCTGAATATATATACATAAGTCACCAATTATTAATAACTGCCTAGAGATGCCATAAAAACCAATGTTAACTGGAGATATGAGGGCATTGTGCGACATTTCACTGTTCGAGGTACACCACAACAGAATGGGGTGGCAGAACGCATGAACCGAACTATACTGGAGAAAGTTCGGTGTATGTTGTCCAATGCTGGATTGGGCAAGGAATTTTGGGCTGAGGTTGTTGTATATGCGTGCTATCTAATTAATCGCTTGCCATCACCGCAATTGAGGGCAAAACACCCATGGAAATGTGGATCGGTAAACCCGCTCATCGATTATGATACTTTACATGTCTTTGGTTCCACCGCTTATTATCATGTAAAGGAATCTAAGTTAGACCCAAGAGCGAAGAAAACATTGTTCATGGGTATAATCGGTGGAGTAAAAGGATACCGCTTATGGTGTCCAGATACAAAGAAGATCATTTTCAAGAGAGATGTGACTTTTGATGAATTAGCCATGTTAAAACAAAAGGATTCACAAAAGGATGACAACACCAATGAGTACTTCAGTAGCAAGTGGAGCTTGAAAAGGTTAAAGATGATCCAACTAGTGTCAAGAGGCGGATGATTCTCAATCAACCGAAGATGAAGAAGAGGTTCCGACTCAAGAACCTTTAGAGCAACAAGATTCAATTGCATATAGAAGGCCGCGAGAGAGATTCGTAGACCGCTCGCTTTGTTGATACGGTGGCCTATGCACTTCCAATCGTAGATGGTGATGTTCCTTCCACTTACTGCAGGCGTAAGTAGCCTCGAAAATGTACAGTGGAAGCAAGCAATGGATGAAGAAATGCGCCTCTTCAAAAAATGGAACTTGGGAGTTAGTTACATCGCCTAAAGACAAAAAGGCAATTGGGTGCAAATGGGTATATGCAAAAATGATGGATTTCCTCGTAAGGATAAAATTCGATACAAGGCTAGATTGATAGCTAAGGGTTACGCTCGAGAGAAGGAATAGACTACAATGAGGTATTTTCTCCAGCTATGAAACATTCGTCTATTCGGATTTTGCTAGCCATCGTTACGCTAATATGATCCGGAGCTAGTTCAACTTGATGTGAAAACCGCATTCTTGCATGGTGATTTGGAAGAGGAAATCTACATGACTCACCAGATGGATTTAGAGTCACTGGAAAAGAAAATTGGTTTGCAAACCAACAAAGTCGCTTTATGGATTGAAACAATCTCCGAGGCAGTGGTACAAGCGATTTGATCGGCTTATGAAAGGGCCAATTAGTTGGAAGTCTACACTACGCCTACAGCTGCAATCACAACCACAGAGGCCGAGTATATGGCAATTACGGAGGCTATTAAAGAGGTCTGCTTGGTTACAAGGCTTGCTTGGAAACTTGGATTGATCCAGAGCATGTTAACTTGTATCAGTGATACCAAAGTGCTATTCACTTAGCAAAGAATCAAGTTTATCATGCGCGCATCGAAGCATATTGACGCATCGATTTCACTTTGTGCGGAAATTATCGATGAGGGAAGATTCTTCTTCGAAAATCAAGACCGCAGAGAATCCCGCAGATATGTTGACCAAGGTCGTGACAACGATCAAGTTTGAGCATTGTCTAAACTTGATCAATATCCTGAAAGTTTAAAACAGTGAGAAAGGTAGAGATTGGAGGATCATTTTATACAAGGAAGTTCACAAAGATGCAGCCACTTTGGGAATGATGGTTTGTTGGTAGTCGGCTCAGATTTGGGTAAATCTTCACCGAGGTGGAGAATTGTTGAAAAATTCAAATTCAAAGCCAAAACCAAAGTGTTCAAAGTTTGGCAAAGCACATGTTCAAAGTTTGGCCAAAATTATTCAAAGGTAAATTGTTCAAAGTTTGGCTAAAATTAGGTAATCACCAACCAAACTTTGACAATTTTAAAGGTTTGGTGAAATAGTGCTACCATGCATTCCTATAAATAGCTAATGCTCTTCATTTGTTATGGCATCCCAAAATTGAGAAGCAATTGCAAGTGAAGCAATTGAGAGAGTTGAGAGAGCTTCCACTTGAGTGCTAGGAGAATTTATTCGGGTGTATTGGGGTATTGGGTTTTGTGAGTTTTTCCCAATTTGTAAATTCTCATTTGTTAGTAAATTATCTTCCAGTCTTTGTCCGTGGATGTAGGCTTTACCGAACCACGTAAATTATCGTGTCAATTTTCTTTGCAATTGTTTACACCACATTTAAGTTTCTCTAAAAGTCACAGCTACCATCAATTGGTAATCTACTCAACCCACGCTCCGCACAACAATGATCATCAAACGAA
>CM046816.1:25494224-25512305 GCA_025617385.1 Murraya koenigii
CTCTTCTGACATATTCAGGAGGAATATAGCCTCTACAGTATCAAGTAATTACAAATATCAGGTTACGTTGATTTTGGCAAAGGTTCAACAATAGTATTAAAGACAAGTCGAGTAATTACACTTACTGTGTTCCAACAATTCGATTTGTGTTTGCTTCAAGATCATCTTTCACAAAAATTCTAGCCAAGCCAAAATCTGATATTTTAGGTTTCAAATCTTCATCCAACAAAACGTTACTAGCTTTCAAGTCTCGATGAATAATTGTTAATCTAGAATATTCTTGGAGATAGAGAAGCCCCTGAATAATTCCTTGAATGATGTGAATACGTTTTTTCCAATCCAAAATAAACTTTCTAATGGGATCTACATCAAATATGATTATAGTTAGTAACATTTGGAATTGAGGAATGCAAATGGAGGCACACAGGTTAAAAATTAAGCAGTTAAGCACGTACCAAAAAGGAAATAGTCCAAGCTTCGTTTTGGCATGTACTCGTAGATCAGCATTTGTTCTTCTCTGTCAATGCAAAAACCTAAAACTCTAATAAGATTTACATGTTGGAGTTTTGCAGTAAGCATAACCTCATTCTTGAACTCCTCGAATCCTTGAGTGGATGTCTTTGACAGTTTCTTCACTGCTATTACCTGTCTATCAGGTAATACACCCTGCAAAAACCCCCAAGAAAAGCACTCTGTTTATATATATATATATATAACTTTCACTAATTAACTAATAGGCCGAGAGACAGCCAAGCTACCCATATGTTATGTTACCTTGTAAACGGGACCATATCCACCCTCCCCGAGCTTATTTTCAATTGAAAATCTATCTGTGGCCACCTCAATATCAGCCAAGCTATATTCTCTGAGTTCAGGATCATTGCTGTTAAAATCTCCATTATTTGCTTGACTATTTGCTCTGTTCTCTGACGCTTTGGCTGACTCAATTAATACAATCAATAAAATAGAAGAATAAAAATATTATATATATATATATATATATATATATATATATATATATAAAAGCTTTAAATAAATTGCCTACTTCTGTAAAAATAATCCCAGCCCTGTGTTATGAACACAAAAGCTTAAAGCTGGAAAAAGTTACCTTTTAATTTGAGCTTTTTCATCCAGCAGTAGTAATACAGCAAAAAGCCTAGTAGAAGAATACAAGCTGCAGTTGTAGGCAAAGCAATTGCCCATAATAGCCGCTTATTTTGTCCATTCTTATTATCTTCTTGAGCTGAAAAATCAAATTAATTTCTACTAATTATCCATTGATGTCGAAATAAAGATCTTAATTCAAGTCATTATGCAGAGAAGTGATCGAACGGATTGCAGTGAGTGAGGAATTGCATTTGCTTACCTGCAGCTTGAGAAAGCATCCAATGGTGATCATAGGAAACTTCCCACACATAATAACCACGTAGCTTCTTCTCCTTGGCATATGCAACCTTCACTCTAACGGCCTCGACATCATCAAAACCAAACCAAATCTTCCCAATGGAGAAGTAATTCACCGCATAAGTAGAATTGTATATAACTTCAACATTAGGACCATAGGACTTGATGTAATTCTTGATTTCCCCATAGGTCATAAGGCCATTATGATGCAATGCTGGTCCTGTTGCTGCTGCACCAATACCATTATCCTCAGCTTTCACAAGAGTCCATGCATAGCCATAGAAAGGCAAACACATAACCAACTTATCAGCCGATAACCCTCCTTCAATCCATGCGGTGATTCCGTATTCAGTATTAGCGACACTATTTGGGTCATACAATGCCGCATGAGCACTAGTAAAATTTCTGAACAGACGATCTGAGTATTCAGCAGTGATAACATGAACCCAATTCAAGTATCGTTTTATTGAGTCGATTGGATAAGCTCCTGCGGTTGAAAAAGGTGAATATGCGACTCTTGCCGTCAAAATCAACCCTGATTGGCTCGAGTTATTTCTTGCTTCTAAAGCTACGGCAGCTCGCCACTCTTCAAAGAGAATGCCGATGTTATCCTTATCCCGGCTTGTGTTTGCACTAGACCAGGACAGATCTAAGCCTTGAAAGCCATAAAACCTTGCTATTTTTATTGAGGAGTCAATGAAGGATTTCCTGGAATAAGGATTGCTCGCCATGGAAGAATAAGTTGAATAGTTTGGATAATTCCCTCCGATGGAAAGAAGTGTGGTGATTGATGGGTTCTTTATTTTGACAGTGTCTGTGAAGTTGGATAATTGTTTTACATCAGAAGGTGATAAAGAGAGCTCGTAGGAAGTTGAGTTGACATCTGCAAAACCACAAATAAGGTGAGTGAAGAGGGCAGAATTTATATCTGAAATGGGGAACCCGTTGCCCGAATACCAGTAGCCTGCTCTGATTAAGGTTTGTGCTTTCGCAGGAAGCGATTCTGAAAATATAAAAATGTGGAGGACAAGAATGATAATTTTGGATGCCATTGTGGAATCCTAGCTGCTTGAGGCATACCAAGTATGTGTGTGTATATATACACATATATAATGAGAAAAAATATCAATAAAGGAAATATCTTATATTGATTGAGATTAGTTATTCGGTTAATAATTAATATACTCTTGAAGTAACTCTCAAATCACGAGCTAAACCCATAGTTTTTTGCATAATATCAAAGTCAGATATGGGATGATAAGAGAAGTATACCACATTAATTGACTAACGTAATAAAACTAGGCCAACTTGATATTTTGTATATATGAATACAGTGCACTTCTCTCTCTTTTCTCTCTGCCAAATTTTTTTGTGTGTGCGCAGTGTATGAGAAGCTTGATTTTGCAGCTGAGATTTGAGACAATATTTGCTACAAACAAAAGAGTGAATTCACGAGGAACAAGCAAGCTGAGCTGTAAGCCTTGATTATGGTCAATCAAGATAAAATCTTGTCTCTCTCCTTCATGAAATTGAAAGATCAAGGGCATAAAATTCAAATTTATTTCAGCATGATTTTCACAAAATTTTGCGTTTTGTACACGTTGATCATGGACCGAATCAACTTAGAAAATATTTTCACGAGATTTTGCCTTCAAATTGCGTGGATGGAGTCTTGGAGGAATACACCGAAAAGTTTGTCTTCTTGCAAAGATGATAAATGATAAGCTGAACTTCTTAAATTAAGCAATGACGTTTTCCTCCACTTAGCTTGACTTCTGAGCTGGAGACTCATGCTTTTTGTATTGGCTTTGTTGGAATTTAAATGACCTCGGAGTCTTGGATGTGTTTCTGAAGCAAAGTCAATGTCTATAAGTAGATTTTTTTCAGTTAGAAAGGGCAATTAACGTCTGTCGTTAGGAAGTGAATTTAAGTCGCTGTAATTTTCTATATTAAATATTTATTTTAATGAGAAAATCAACTAATGTTTAAACATTTTTTTTCATAAAATTTTTTAAAATGTATAGGGTTGGTAAAGTACAATTCGATTTTTTAGTCTTCTAACTCGTCCAAAATTCAAACTCAAATGGTCTGTTAAATAATATTACTTAAAGATTATTCTATTAAATTGTAAAAACTATAATCTCACAAAGTCAAATTTTCACCGATTATTGAATTATGGAATGTTTATCATCTATAAATTTGTTAGATTCTATTAATTTACAATCATTTTTATTTTCTTTAAATAATTAAAGTGAATCTATTATGTATGCATTTTATGTAAAATTTTAGAATCCAAAACTAAATTGTGTTGAGCTCTCTATAATAATTTGCCACACCTGCATTTATAGTAGTTTACTGCTTATATTAATGCAAAAATCCAAAACTTATAGTATGAATTGATTGTGTATACATTCTATGTAAAACTTTAGAATCTATTGCCGAACTGAACTTTTTATAATCTTTTGCCACACTTGCATTTATAATTGTTTATTAGGGGTAAAAACTTGTTTAGTTCTTATGTTTTGGGGTTAGTGCTCGTTTAGTCTTTGTAATTTTTAAATACCTCAAAATATCAGTGCCGTTAAATTATCAATACCCATCTTATTACTTTTTGTTTTTTTTTTTGCTTGGTTTTACAATATTATCCTCTTACAATAATGTTTCTTTTTTTAAGACAATAATACAAAAAATAAATTACTAATTTAAACTCCAAAAAAATAAAATAGAAACAAAAATAATATATATTAATTTTTGTTTTTACTTTATTTTTGGGATTAAATTGGTAATTTAAATTTTTTTCTTTTTGTAAATGTCCAAAAAATAAACTTTATTGTAAGACGATAATATTATAAAATCAAGCCAAAAGGAACAAAAAGTAATGGCGAGGTGTCAATAGTTTAACGGCAGAGATGTTTTGATATATTTTTAAAAATATAGAGGCTAAAAGGATATTAACCTCAAAATATAAAGACTAAATGAGTTTTTATTCGTTTACTATTGCCAATTGCAATCGGGCCAGCCCAAGTCAGAAGTCTTAGATGACTCGAGGTTCAATGATGAAATGATAAGATGAGGTGTTCCGAGCGCCCCATTTAGAAAAAAGGGTTGGACAATCTTTGGGCATTAAAACTTCCAAGGTGAATACGCACCTCTATACACGACATCCTTCCTTCATAGAACACTTGCTACTGTGTGCATTACTAAGAAAAATAGTTGAAAATAGTATTAGTCCATCTGTTTTGGGCTAAGTATCCGTTTTGTCCCTCTATTTTAAAAATACCTCAAAACACCTTTATTGTTAAATACGTGACACTCATGTCCTTATTTTTCTTTACCTTTACAATAAACTTTTTTGGATATACATGACTTCTACAAATATTAACACATATTCTTTTTGTTTTTATTTTATTTTTGGGATTAAATTGGTAATTTGAAATTTTCTTTTTATTAATGTAAAAAAAAAAGAAACATTATTGTAAGAGGATAATATTGTAAAACCAAGCAAAAAGGAACGAAAAGTAATGGTTGAGATGTCAATAGTTTAACGATATGGATATTTTAAGGTATTTTAAAAAAATATAGGGACTAAACGGACACTAACCTCAAAACATAATGACTAAAAGAACTTTTACTCATTTACTAATGCCAATTGCATAGGGCGATTACGCTAGGCGAGTCAAAAGGCTTTGATGAAATGACAAGATGAGATGCTCTGGGCACCCCCATTTAGAAAGAAGGGTTTGGGCCATCTCTGGGCATTAAAACTTCCAAGGCAGATATGCACCTCTACGCATGGCTTCCTTCCTTCATACAACACTTGCTACAATGTGCCTTAGTGAGAAAAAAAATGTTTTAAATAGTATTAGTCCCTCTGTTTTGGACCAAGTATCCTTTAGTTCCTATATTTTAAAAAATACTTCAAAACACTCTTATTGTTAAACACGTGACACTTATGCCCTTAATTTTTCTTTATTTTTCAATAATACCATTACTATACTTTTAGGGACATTAATTAATTTATTTATAAAAATGTTAATTAACGAATTAATCAATAAATTTTTATTAACAAATTAACAAATAATTGTTAGAATGAAAGAATTGGTACTTTTCATATCCTTGCAACAAATTTGCTTTTAATCATTTATATAAAAAATTAATTTACCAAATTAACCCTAAAAGAATTTACATATATGTTTATTTTATTTTTAGTTTAATTTTTTAATTAACTTTTTACAAATAAATTAATTAATATCTCTAAAAATATTATTGTAAAGATATTATTATAAAAGTATAGAAAAAGTAAGAGCACGAATGTAATATATTTAACAATAGATATCGTGGGAGATTTTTAAAATATAATGACTAAATAAATACTTAATTTAAAACATAGGACTAAACGAGTAATTACCAAAAAAAAAAAAAACTTTTATTCGTACAAGAAAAGAACTCTAGTACTATTGGGAAGAGAAATCATTATTCACACAATGAACAAAACATGGTCTAACTCACATTGTATTGAAGCAAAACGGAAGCATTGGACCAAAAGCACACACAGTTAGGCGTATTTTTAGTTATTGATAACAATTTTTTTCTCCCTCTTATTGTTATCTTAATTAGGAAAAAGAGTAATTCGTTTTACTATTTTCCAAAAAGGATGATAATATACAATAAAATTGTGTTGATGATGTTGATAGTTATTTCTTTTGAAACAGGAAAACCGATATTATCTCTCAAAGCATATAAAAACATTCTAACTTCCAATGTGATCTAAAAGACCTCACACCGCTACACTCGTAATTAGCAAATGATCTCTAAGAGTTATGAAAGCGATTTCAATGAAATTACAACCTCTTAAAGAGTTCATGTGGATATTGTGATTACATTACATTAATCCAATACAAACTGTTTGCCAGCAGAGAGCCTCAACAGAGTAATGTATTATTCAGTTAGCAAATTAAACAACTGCAGCAGTCACTAGTAGCCTACCAATAGCTAGCGTATAGGTTAATTGTTCATCTAGCGACCACTCGCGAAATTGTTACATCATTACTTGAACATATTTCCAATCCAATCTTGACTTTATTTTTGGTTAAGATTAGTTACTAAATAATATAAGCTTAAGGCAACCTCCAACTCATATAAGAGTGTGAATCATAATTTAATAAAGTTAGGTCAATTCCATATTTTATAAATCAAGACATATGAGCTACAACTCAATATTTTATGAAGTAAGAGATATGAGCTACAATTCGAGCTCGCTCACGAGGGTAGAGCTGTGGAGACGAGTTTGATTTTTAGAAGGTTTTACGTTTTGTACACGTTGATCATGGACCGAATCAACTTATAAAATACAAATTATGGAGGTTGAATCTTCTTGCCTTCAAGTTGCATTGATCGAGTCATACATCGAAAAGGTTGTCTTTATTTCAGTTTCCATGATGATAAGCTTGAAGTTCTTAAATTAAGCTATGACTTTTACCTACACTTAGCTTGACTTCTGAAGCTGGAGATTCATCCTTTTGTGTTGACTTTGTTGGTATTTAAATGACCTTGGGGTCTTGGACGTGTTTCTGAAGCAAAGTCATTGTCAATGAGTAGATTTTTTTGAGTAAGAAAGGGAAATTTATGTCGTTAGGAAAACATCGTGCATGACAAGAATAGTGAAAACAAACAAACAAACACACATGCGAGTGGCCTACAACTCACTCCCTCATAAGTGAGTTCTGTTGAAAAAACAGTAAATTTGTTTACAAAATAATAAGGTGTTGAGTTGTACATGACCCTCAATTATCATGCTCCATCATCATGCTTCGTCATCATGGGTCTACAATATTGAGTGGAGGCCAGCTTTACACATTTGATGTCATTAAAGGATTCCTTTAGAGCATGTTAGGTGAGTGAAATATGTTTGGTGTTATGATGAAAGGTTAGTGGAATGTGCTAGGTGATGTGTATTGTTATGATTATGTTTGTGTTTTATTCACTATAAATACCTATGCTATTGTGTTGTGAGATATAAGTCTAAGAGCAAGAAAGAATAAAAAGCATAACAAAGCTCTTGAGAGGGATTTGTGAGAGTGTGTGAATTGTTCTTGTAATGTTCTTGAGCTTTCTCTAATAAGCTTTGTGTTTAATCTTTCAAATTCTCCAACAAGTTCACCCTGTAATTTTCTCTATAAAATGGGAGTAATTTCCATTTTAAAATAGGGATAGTGACAGTGTCACAATAGAAACAATTTTGATTCCGTAGTATTGTAATTTTAATAAAAAATGAGACCCATATGCATTTTCGTTGTGTAATTTAATTTTCATTTCAGACACCAGCTCCATTTTAGTGTACAAGTCTATATGAATGTAGGTTTACATAGCAACTATGCATAGATTTCAGTAAAGTAAAGCCTAAACCGACTTTTTAGTCTTTATACTCTTCTAAAATTCAAACTCAAATGGTCATTTAAATAATATTACTTAAAAACCATTCGACCAAACATTGTAGAAAATATAATCTAACAAAGCTAAAGTTTCTCCGATCATTGAATTTTGGAATATGTTATCATTTATAAATTTGTTTAATTCTATTAATTTACAATCATTTCTATTTTATTTAATTAATTAAACTGAATTTATTATCTACTATTTCTTTGTAAAATTTTGGAATCCAATGCTGAACTAATAAATTGTACTGAGCTTTATATATTCTTAATTTTGTTATGTTTGTATTTGGGGAAATTTACACAAATAACCTTTCTCGTTTTCTATTTTTTATTAATAACCTTTCTATATTTTTCATATCGCAATTAGCCAATCTCCAATTTTTCAGACGAAGATACCCTTCGCCAAAATTTTCGCAACAGTTACTCGACTTCTGAGAAGACGATCAGAAACCGGAGACACCGAGGTAACTTTTCTGTAATTTTTTTTTTTAAAAGAAACTCGGACATTGCAGCGATCATCGGCAGCGATCTGCGAAGACCGCAGCGGATGGCTGCCATGGTAGCAGCCATGGCACCAGTAAGCGGTGCGATGGCGGTAGCCATGCACCGTTTACGGTGCGACGACCGATGCTCGTCGCACAGATTGATGCCCGTCGCACCAGATTTGGTGCGACGGCACTGATTCCGAATCCCGGATTCGGAATTTGGTGCGACGAGCATCCGTCGCATTTCAGTAGCACCAAACCCAGTGCGACGCTACCGATTCGGATTCGGAATTTAGTGCGACAGGATGCACCGCCGCACGTGTTTAGTCGCGACGGTCCCGGTTTGATTCCGTAATTTGGTGCGACATGCGGACCGTCGACAAACTTATGCGACGGTCCGCATGTCGCACCAGATTATTGGGTTTTAATTTCGGAATTTGGTTCGACTGTGCACTGTCGCGATAATTTTTGTGCGACGAGGTGCCTGCTCGCACTGTAATATTTTCTGAAATTTTAGGAAAGAATTTTTTTAATTTGTAAATTATATAATTTTAATTTAATAATGTTATATTTGTAATGTAAATATGGCGATTCTACGTATGTACCGGAATGATGCGGATACCTTATGCTCGCTCATTTTCCCGGACGACTATAAGTATGTGTAAGTTAGATACAATCGTAAAAGCTATTGAGGGTAAGTTAACAAAACGACAGCTTGCAATTATTCAAAAAGGATATATTTGGCCATTTCTTAGAGTGTCGAAGCTTTCCATTCAATGGTGTGATTATGCATAATTTGTTGCTAAGACAAGTGGCTCAGTAATGAGACGTATCGATTGTGGTTTGAAATTGGTGAGCATTTGATACGCTTTATCAATCGGAGAGTGGTGTTTAGTTACTGGACTTTGTTGAGGTGAAGACAATGTACCAAAATGATAAAAAGAATCATAGGTCGCTTAATACGTATTTTGATGGTCCGTTTCGCAATTTAAATCTCATGCGAGTTCGACGTAAAGGTTTGGTAACTTAGACTTCGACGCTATGGACGTACATTGATGCAAGAAAATTGCATTCTTTTATTTTGCGACATGAGTTCTAAATGGAAGAAAAGTTCATAGTCGATAAACTTTTCATCGCTTAACGAGGTGGATGACATTGATCACTTCGAAACCGTCCATGGGGTCGCTTTGTCATGGGAAACGATATACTGACGCTCTTGACAATGCATTGTATGGTAAAATGGAGAAATTTAAGAAGACTCGCTTGAAAAGCCAAATCATAATATTGAAAAGTACAATGTTTACTGCTTTACATCCTGAGTTCGATGACGTTAAAATCGTATTACATTAAAATTATATTCTTCGATAATTGTTTGTTAATAGTAAATATTTAATACTTTTTAATATTGTCATTTTACTTATCAGTAGGCATGGATGTTCGAAGTTATTGGAGGGTTGCCATCACAATGGGTCGTGAAAACAAAAAAAGATTCCACGCATTGTACAATGGAAGCCCATCGCTTCCTCCAAAATCAACTTCACTGCTGTGAATTCATTGTTTAATGATAACTCTCGTCTTGTAAGTAATATTACTTTGTGCAGCTTGTATATTATTGTTTTTCATATCAAGTAAATAATACTATGGTTCTACTAACCTAAAATTTGGGTTGAATTATTGCAGGAAAATGTACTACAAACCATCGAGTCGAACTCTAAAGAGAAAGCACAAAAATATTGGCAAACCTGTAAAGGATTATGTTCCATATATCCCAAGTTGGGTTTGTAATGTGAGTATCTTATAAGTAATGTTACTTTGTAAATGATTATTTATGTATTTATAAGTAATGTTACTTTGTGCAACGATCAACCATCAATCAACGCACTCCCATTACGGCTGAAACAGAGGAGAATCAAAACATCGCAAGTGCCGCTAGCCCAACACTGGAGCCGCAAGGTCTAGTGGAGGAGGAGCTTCCAGCAGAAGACCATCATGAGCAAACACACGAATCCAATGACACATATGATTCAGAGGTTATAAATCATTTATTTTCTATATATATATATATATATATATGTCATTAAGAGGTTATATATATTTATTTAAACTTATAATTTTTTAAATTCATAACAGTCAAGGACAAAGTTTAATAACGATTATATCATTCGACTGGATGGACAAGATTGATCGCTCTATATGTGAATTGAATTCAGCCTTTGAGGCGAGCGTAAAGAACACAAAGAATTTAGAGAAGCGGTGATGGGATTTATTAGTTCGTATACTGAACGCTCACACGGCCCTTCTCCGACTACACATTCGTATGCGGTGAGCAAATTTAATATGTCATTTGTGCGTTCTTTTAGCTTTTAATCCGTTATTTATTAAATTTATTTATCCTGACAAATGGATAGGTACCAGATGATTGTGGAGTGTATACTGACGTAGATAATCAGATGATTTCCAGTCCTATGTCATTATATACTTTTTATGGGGATGTCAGTGGACAAAGCGGGCAGATTCTTAAGGAGGTGCCGCCGGATATTAGTAAGTTTAGCCGTCCATATAGAAGATATTATGTCTTTAATAGTCCATATTTGATTCCGCTCATTCAAACGAGGGAGGAACATCAATCCCGTGCCTACACTCCAATTAGTGGATCGCCGGATCGATGAACGAACGAGTGTAGATATAAATCCACTTCGAGGATTACCGGATCCATGTGTATACAATGAGTTCGACGAGTGGTTTGCTCGGTAACATTACAATGGATCGTTCAGTCCCATACTGCACTCGCTTTTTCAAATACTTTTAGGTCATACTTCACCGGGATGGCTAGGTGACGAGGTAATTTTTTTTTCATCAAACCATTGGTTGTGTTTGTGTAGTAGAGACTGCTTTCTAAATTGACCAGTGGTTTGCTATTCTTATTTCTTATGTACAACGATATTCATGAGTATTATCGCTTGATCGATGAGAAGCAACTAGCAGATCCAAATGCATTGTCTCACTGGTCACGCATATATACACATATTTTGGGTACGATGAGTTTACTAAATATATATTCGTTGTTTTAAAATTATATGTTGTGTATTTCGAATTCTAGTGTATATGATATTGCAGGTGTTCCTTAGCAATTATGGAACAACGAAATTGTTCTATCGAAACATTACAATATAGTGATAATTTTAATAGCTATATTCGTAGGTGGAGTTCATAATGCCAAAGCAGTGACTGGATGTGGATATGGTATGTCAATATAAATTTTTTTTTGTATTAGATATTGGGTGTAAGAAATACCTGAATTCGAACAATATTTTTATGTGTAGGTTTTCATTCCAGTTAACCTTGGCGCGATCATTGGGTACTAGCCAGAGTAGACTTTCGTAACAACAAAGTATGGATTTATGACTCATTGCTTACATTCCGCGACGATAAAACGTACAAAGATCAATTTAGGGCATTCGAAGTCATATTCTCTCGATGGCTAGACCATGTTGGATTCTACGGCTTTCGACATGACCTACTAGCGTCTTGAATCATCGGAAAGTCATTGCAGTTAAAGGTGTCCCACAACAAGAGCCTGGTAGTGGTGATTGTGGTGTTTTTTTATTGATGTTTACTATGTATTTAATGTTTGGACTTAGGCTCGATTTCAACGGTAGTCATGGGATGTATTTTAGGAAAAAGATTGCTGTAGACATATTTAATGGTGATATTATGTTATAAACTATTGTATTCAATATAAAAATAACATTAAATAAATTGTGTTACCAATATATATATTTATGCAATATAAATAAAATTTTTAATACTCAAGTACAATATTACTTGGAAGAATGCAACTAGTTTTAGTTTGATACAATAGGATTTTTACATCGCTTACTGGTTATGACCCGATTCATTGCACCGCCCACATTTCACAGCTTCTTGATTTACATCCTCACCGGCAGAGGGTGTTCTCGACTCTTACGATGACCCGGTGGTGGTGCTTCTACCGGTGGATAAACTTGCATCTCTTGAATTTCATCCGGCACTTCCCAATCGATCACGTCACTAATCGGCTCCATCGGTTGTGCATAAGCCTTTACCAATGATTCCTTGGTGTAAAATTCAGAACAAAGGCTTATGTAATCCACTCGAACAGTTAAACAAGCAAGAATTGCATGCGCATGCATCGAGCCGATCTAAATCAAATACTCTACATGTGCAAGTTTTTTTTTCTATGTCAACTAATCCCTCATTCACACCACCACCCAAAACATGAAATCGATGTGGAGACACAGGACGGACCATCATCATTTCGGCCCGAGATCTCCTCTCAGCGACTATTTCATCTGCCCAAGTTGTTAGCCGAGTACTCATCGATTCAGCCACAAGTTTTCTATCATAAAACCATTGCTGCATTGTTTTCCTAAAATGATCAATAAGATGTGTAATTGAAAATTTTCGCGGTTCCCTCATAAAAGAGTTCATGCTTTCCGCGATGTTCGTGGTAAGAATACTATATCTCCTGCCTTCAAACTCAGACCTTGCCCAATTACATATCCCCACATTATTCTCCAAGTAATCAGCTGCACTGGAATGGAGCATCCACAGAGCCTCAAGTTGTTTTCTAAATTCTTCGTGCCCATATGCTTTTGCGGCTTTTATAAAGATCGGCTCGAAATCATCATAAACAGCTCGGGACATCTTGAATTTTGCTTTGATATTACCTTTCACATGGTAAAACAAATGCCATGAGCAAGATAATCGAATACTTTAAGAACGGCTCTCTTGATGGAAGTGCATCGATCGGAGATAAATACTAAGTCCGGCATATCACCAATCACTCCATGTAACTTTATCATAAACCATTCCCAAGCATCATTATTCTCTCGAATCCAAAACTCCAATGGCTAATCTGGATACAATTGATTGTTTCCATCTAAGCGAGTTGCAACAAACATACTTCCCGATATAGACCCTTTAGATGAGTACCATCTACCGCAATCACCGGTCTAATAAACTGCTTAAAAGCCTTGATAGAAGATCCAAGAGCTACAAAGTAGTATAAGAAATTACCATCCGCATCTTGTTCAGGTGAGTAACTCGTACCTTCATTTGCGACCTTCAAAACATGAGAATATTTGGGTAGTAAGTTATACGACTCGCAGGATTCCTCTAATAATTTCTAGACCAACTTCTCCGGCCCGATATGCTTGCTGATATGTTAAATGGACACCATATTCCTCGTCGCATGTCTACTCCGTATCAATTTGGTGTGATATCCTTTTTTTCTTGAATATATTTTTCAGCAATAATATGACCAACAACCCTGCTCTTTACTTGGTGACTGCCGTCCAATAATACTTCATTATGACATGTATGTACATTATCAATTCTCCGAACTACCCAATAAACATTTTCCTCGCTCGAAGGTCTCGTTGCTCGAATACGCCATTTACATGATTCCAAGAACAATGGGCCTCAAACGTAGTAGTTGTGGACCTTGCAATCTTAAAATCAAACTTATTCGAAGGGCAAATTTATGCAGCTCTAATATTAACTCATTCTTCTTAGAGAATAACTTACCCACACTAATATCATCCCAATTACAACTTCTAATAAAATCTGGAGCAATCAAGTTTGATGGCATAATCTGAGCAAGACTTATAAGAGGGTCAACAATCGTCACCATCGAACAGTCCATTGGAGCGATGAGATCGATCGTTCGACTATTAGCAGCAATATCATCCTCACGCCGTTCTCATTGTTAGAAGGAATATCAATAAGATCAACACCTCTATCATTAACACGAACATCATCCGCTTCATATTGTCCATGATATTAATAGGTTCACCATATTGCTCTAAAGATGTTTTACCTGGTAATATCTCTTCTCAACATCGGTAATGCAATACCATTATCATCAATAGTGTCATTATTGTCGTGACCTGGAGAGTAATATTGCTGCAACGATGTTGTCCTTGTAATACCTCTTCTTCAACATCCGGGACGTAGACCGATTCTACAAGTGCCTCAACATCTTCAACATCTCGGTTGGAACTCTAGGAGATGTGGTAACAAATATAGGAATACATCCAATGTTGGCCACATCGGAGGCTAAATGTAATACAACCTTCACCATTTCATCATTACATATGTCCATGGGTAGTGAACATGCATGATAGGTTGTGTTATTAGACTTCAATGTTGTCTTCAACGTGATATTATATTCATTAGGATTTATCCAGTAAAATCTCGTATATTCTTGATAAAAACCGAACAAACAAACAATCTTTTCCAACCAAAAATGTCAGTATTCTTAGCATTCACATAATCTATCCGACCATCCGCCAATGTCTCCTACCAACCATTATAACAGTAGTTCAAGTACAACTAAGTCCATTAATCCCGACATGATTGAAGAAAATAATTTTATTATCATCGTTAAAAATATAATTACAAAAAATAAAATATATTAAAGTGCGACAGGCACTGTCGCACCGAGACTTGAGTGCGACAGTGACTGTCTCACCGACCTAGTGAGACAGCTGCACTGTCTCACCGAGCTTAGTGAGATAGGCTGCCCGTTAGTGAGACAGCACTGCCTCTGCCACCAACCGCCGACAATCCCAAAATATAAACCCTAGCTGCAAACGATGCACATAAATTCATAACACTTATATAAATATTTAATACAATTATATTACCTTACACGTAAAGAAGAAGCTCCGATCTTCGTAACGGTGTTTAGTTTGCAAGAACGGGTGAGTGGTTAGGGAACCAGGTTGGTCGTTGTTGCGAGAACGAAGTTTGAAGTTTTAAATTTATAGTTACGTAATAAAATTTAAATATGGAGGGTAATTAAGGAAATGTAAGTTTTGATTGGCTATTTATGATAGGAAAAATATAGAAAGGTTATTAGTGAAAAATAGAAAACGAGAAAGGTTATTTGTGTAAATTTCCCTTGTATTTGTCGTATTTTACGATTTATATTAATAGCTAAGTAAATGGGATTAAGCGTGATTTTTTGTCTAGTGCTATAAGATTTTTGTGATTCCATTGCCTGCACAAAGTTTAAAAACAAAGTGTGTTTAATTACACTAAACGAGGGTGCATTTTTATGATGAAATAAAAACTGTATATATAGGGTTGTAAAGCCGGCTCCATATTTGGTGTACGTTAACATTCATCTAGCTACCACTTCCGAAACTGATGCATCATAAGACGAACATATTTCCGACTGCGTTGTAGATAATAGTTCAATCCCAATTTCATTAACTTGTTTTGTGAAAGCAGGCTTCTTGGGAGCATTTATATTTGTGGTTTGATTCTTGAGCATTGAGGAAACTTCCAACATTGAAGGTCTATCATTTGGATCCTCCTGGACACACAACAAAGCTATTTCCAGACATCTCTTTAATTTACAAGGGGAATTTGTATCATCTAGTGTTGAATCCACAAACTCCGTGCCTTTGCCACCTCTCCACAACTCGTATGCCTGAAAGTTATAAAGTATTATATTTTGTTACAATTTTTTATACTAATTAAATAAGTGTATATATATATATACACACGCGCGCTCGCGTGCAAGTACACTAAGGGTTACTATAGCCGAAGAAACTTACGTGTTCTAGAAGGCTTAAATTTTCATTGATGCCACATAACATAGAAAACCTTTTCCCACTTATGATTTGTAGAAGTAAAACTCCGAAACTAAAAATGTCTGACTTGATAGAGTACACACCTTTGCGGGCATATTCAGGAGGAATATAACCTCTGCATTCAAAAATAACCAACACCATGTAAATATATATATTTATATACTAGAAATTATGAATTAAGGGATCCTGCACTTTAATAAATTTGTAAAACCCATTTATAATGTGGTAAAAGTCCATCCTGCATATATATATATATATATATATATATATAATGTTTTAATCTAGGATCTTAAATTGTTAAAGTTTGAGATATTAAACCATACAGTTTAATAGTATAATGTATGTGAAAATTGTTAAGCCATATCATTTAATAGTGTAATAGAATTATACTATTGCACCATATTTTTTTTTATGAAGATATCATCACTTTATTAAAGTGAGGATGTCACTAAAATACAAAAAAAATTGATTTAAATACATTAGAGATTGTATTTTTTATTTCTCAGTGTATTAAAAATCTATATCAACTTGGGAAAAGGACATCATTTAGAAGAAATATACTTACATTGTTCCCACAATTTGTTCTGTGTTTGCTTCAAGACTCTCTTTTGCAAAAATCCTAGCCATACCAAAATCTGAAATTTTAGGTTTCATATCTTCGCTTAATAGAACATTACTGATTTTCAAGTCTCGATGAATAATAGTCAATCTTGAATATTCTTGGAGGTATAAAAGCCCTTGAGTTATCCCTTCAATGATATGAACACGTTTTCTCCAATCCAAAATAAGCCTTCTGATGGGATCTACAACAAATATATATAATTTTGGTCAATCAGTGAAATGCAATTGAATTATGCATATGATTAATATTAATTTAATTTCAGAACAAACCAAAAAGGTAGCAATCCAAGCTTTTATTTGGCATGTACTCGTAGATCAGCATTCGTTCTTCTCTGTCAATGCAAAAGCCTAAAACTCTAATAAGATTTACATGTTGGAGTTTTGCAGTAAGCATAACCTCATTCTTGAACTCCTCGAATCCTTGAGTGGATGTTCTTGAAAGTTTCTTCACTGCTATCACCTCTCCACAGGGTAATACACCCTGCAACCCAAAACATAAAAAAAAAAAAAAAAAGTTACTAAGCTTCATATAAACCTTTGACTAATTAAATAAGCTGAGAATTGTTAGGCTAACAATATGTTACCCTACAAAGTTGAGGGTACCAGTTTAAGTCCCATGACGCAAAATGTAAATTCCCTCTCACAAATATGGATATGTAAAGATATCTCTCTAAATATTAGTATAACCAGATATATCTCTCTAGTGTGAGGGTAGAGATCTCATCTCTGATAATAGATATAGATTTCTAAATTATATTTTTTTGTTTGTGAGCCCCTGGACTTTACTGCAAGTGCATAAATCCGGACTTCCAATAGCACCCAAATTGTAATATTCGTAGGTCATAAAAATTTTTTTTAAATATATATATGTTACCTTGTAAACAGGACCATATCCTCCCTCTCCAAGCTTATTTCTAATTGAAAATCCCTCGGTGGCCGCCTCAATGTCAGCCAAACTATATACTCTGAGATTTGGAACATTTCTGTTAAAGTCTCCAGCTTCTCCTTCATTATTTGCTCTCCTGTTCGATGGTTTAGCAGAGTTCTCTGTTCCTAACGTCAACCAAGAGTAAATGTTAGATGATTAATTAAATGTAAGTCTAAGTTATATCTATATATATGTGAATGAAATACATGCTTAATTATAATTGGTAGATGAAACTTGTTACCTTCAATTAACTTGAACTTTTTCATCCGGTAGTATTTATATGCACAAAAGCCTAGTAGGAGAGTCAAAAGAGCCGCTGCAGTCGAAATGATTACCAACGACAGATGCCGGCTATTACTATGTTTATCTTTATCAGCTGAAGCAGAAGTAATCCTATCTTTTTCTGCTGAATATATATATATATATATATATATATATAATTCACCAATTATTAATAACTGGCTAGAGATGCCATAAAACCAATGTTAATTGAGAGAACAATTATTGCATATGTATAGATACCTGCAGCTTGAGAAAGCGCCCAATTATGATCATCAAAAGAAACT
>CM046816.1:25512405-25670753 GCA_025617385.1 Murraya koenigii
CACACATAGTAACCAAGCAATCTCTTCTCCTTGGCATATGCAACCTTCACTCTAACGGCCTCGACATCATCAAAACCAAACCAAATCTTCCCAATGGAGAAGTAATTCACCACATAAGTTGAATTGTACATAACTTTAACATTAGGACCATAGTACTTGATGTAATCCTTGATATCACTATAGGTCCTAATTCCATCATTAGACAAAGCTGGTCCTGTTGCTGCTGCCCCAATACCATTATCCTCAGTTTTCACAAGAGTCCATGCATAGCCATAGAAAGGCAAACACATAACCAACTTATCAGGCGATAGCCCTCTCCCAATCCATGCCTTTAAAACCTGATCGGTATTTTTAGCAACGCCGGCGCTACTTGAGCCGTACAGAGCCGCATGTGCCGCGGTGAAGTTTGTTGACAGTAGGCACGTAGTATTGAGCAGTAATAACATGAACCCAATTCAAGTTTCGTTGCATCGAATTCACGAGGTATGAATTCGTCTGATGGTGAATAATGAAATCTTGCGGTCAAGATCAGCTGGGATTGCTGGCGGCTAGAGTTTTTGCCTCTAATTGTATTGCAGTAACCGCCACTCATCAAAGAGTAAACCCACATCGAACATATCGGTGCTTGTGTTAGGAGCTGCCGAAGAAAAGTCAAGGCCCTGAAAGCCATAAAGCCTAGCTATGCTTATTGAAGAGTCGATGAAAGATTTTCTGTGAGAAGAATTTCTCACCATTGAAGAATATATAGAATAGTTTGTGTGCATTCCTTGTCCAATGGAGAGAAGTGTAGTGATTGATGGGTTCTTTCGTTTCACAATGTCTGTGAATTTGAGATTTGATTTTCATCAGAAGGTGATGAAAAAGATAGCTGGTAAGTGGTGGAATTGATATCAACATAAGAGCAAATAAGGTGAGTGAAGAAAGCAGAATTTATGTCCGAAATGGTGGACCCTTTGCTTTTATCCACGTAACCGACCCTGATCCACGGTTTTGCTTTCGCAGGACAAAATTCTGAGTAGAACAACATGTGGAAGATGATGCTGATAATTATGGATGCCATTTGAGAGGCTTAAGCTTCTTACCACTTTGTTGGGAATGAAAATGAATCCACACAAGAGAAATTAAATAAACACAAGTTTCACTGCTCGTTAATTTCTTACGTTTACTATTAACGTATAGGTTCATTTACATGCCAAAAAATAAAATCGTATGTGGTCCTGATGGTAACACATACATCGCATGTTAAGATGACGATGATTGGGGATGCGAGCATTGCTTAAGATTTTCTTCTACACATGGTTGGCTTTTTTATCAAAAAAATAATGATGTTTGGTTAGAGATTTCGTTAAACTGTATTCACTGAATTTTTTTTTTTATATGAGTGTTGTTTTGTTAAATAATTTAAAAAAAACATTTACATGCACGTTGAATTTCTAATACTTGGACTTCTTGAATTTTTATTTTACTTTTTGTGTTTCTAAATTTTGCATTTCGCATTATATCTGAAGGCTAGGAGGTGGATTATGAATGAGTAGACAACATTAATGTTACTTTTAGTTTTGATTACTTAACTAGTTTAAGTAGCAATTATTGAGCCGAGTTAGAGACATACTGGAAATCTGTAAGACTATATGACCAAACGAAAAGAAAAGATTAAAAAGACTGAGAAGTACAAGTTTTTGAAAGTCTGAAATATTTTTAGTGAAATTCTGAATGACAAAATTAAGAACTTAAAAAGGTTCTTTTATACTAACTACAAACAATGCAAATTTATCAAATTAGGCAAACTCGAATTATTATTACATAATAAAATTTTACTGATGGAAATAAGAAAAATAAAATAAATGACACTTAAATACGATATCTAAAAAATAAAAAGATAAAAATCTTGAAAGTAATTGGAAAAATAAGAAAATAATTAAAACTTACAAAATAACCATGAAACAAATAACATTTCGGCCAAACCAAGGGATCAACACACATAATATTATTGGACTAAGTTTGACTTATGTCATAAATTTATACATGTAGCTCAAATTATGATCTTACAAAAGTACCATACTCATCCTACATTACTATATATATACAATAATGATATAACTCAAATATTTATGGAGCATAACAGTCATAACCCAACTTACCTACATGATTTTATTAAAAAAAAAAATCATGTTACATGCACGATGAACGTAATGTTGTAGTCTTTTGAGTATGTGTTGAATTTTATTCGTGCGAATTCATTTATTATCTTTGCCCTTTTTTCTCTCCGTGTCTGGTGGCTGCAGTGCTCTTAAAAGAATATGCATCTTAGAAGTAGTCAAGAAAGACTTTATCAAACCACAATATTTTCCCTCCACTCAAAAGTAGATATCCGACTAATTAAGATTCTAGTCCATTTAAGAAATATTCAAAAAGGGTTATTGTCACTAATTTTGTCCTTCTTGTTTTATCGACAAAGATATTTAAAATGCATCAAATAAATCCTCCTGTTTCATTCAATTCTTGACTTAATTTGACTTCTTGAAACAATTAGTTAAAAATTAAAAGAAATGTAAATTTTAGTTATTAGACTAAATATATAAATTTGCAGCAACTAGCAAAAGTTTAGAATATGAAAGAACCATATTTCATTTAAGAAATAATGAAAATTTTAATCGTTTTCAAACAATTAAAAAATAAAAAAAAAATTCTGAAAGTTTGGTATAGAGTAGTCCATACGTACTTTAGCTTCCTGATTTTTAATTTTTCTAATTTTTGCATTTCACAGTTCACACACCCCGTTCCACTCGATCCCCACCCCATGCACAAATTATAAGTTAGAAACTATATGAGAAATTAATATCCATAATACGAAGGATTTTCACGTGACTCTTTAATAATCGGACCTTATTCTCAAACATACGAAAAATAGTGTTGAATGTATTTTAACTTAATTTTTTTTATTTAAAAAATATAATTGTATTAAATCTAAAGGCTAAGAGGGTGGATAATGAATGAGTTGAAAACATTAACGTTACTTTTTAGTTCCCAATACTTAACTTGTTTAGGCAGCATGATTGAGCCGAGTTAGAGATGTACTAGAAATCTATAAGACTATATGACGAAATGGAGATACAGAGAAATACAAGTTTGCGAATATAGACCAAATGGAGAGGTAAGATTGGAAATATAAAGAAGTGCAAGTTTTTGAAACTCTGAAATATTATTAATAAAAGTCTAAATGACCAAACTAGGATTTTAAGGGTTTTTATACTAACCCTAAATAATGTAAATTTATCAAATTAGGTAAATTTGAATTATTCTTATATATTAAAATTCTACTAACAAAAATAATGAAAACAAAATAAATGGCACTCAAATATGATATCTTGAAAAATAAAGATAAAATTTTTGAAAGCAATCGAAAAATCAAGAAAATAACTAAACCTTTCAAAAATGGCCATGAAAGAAATAAAATTTTCAGCCGAACCAAGAGGTCAATATGCGTAGCATTATTGGGTTAAATTTATTAAGTCATAAGCTTCGAAAGAATATATTATATACCATAAATAAACACTTATAACTTAAGTAATGAACCTGAAAAAGAATCAGACTCATCATACAACACTATATCTATACAATAATATAATCCAAACATTTATCAAGCATAACTCACAAATCTCCACTAATGACAATGAAATTTAATCCTTTTTTATAAGAGGGGAAAATGTTCTCATTCTCTATTTTTCTGGTTAAGGTTGGGGCTTTTTTGCAGTTCTTTGAAGAAAAGTTATTCTCTACAACAACCCCAAACTTGGGACAATGGATTATGAAAGTCCATTGGACGCATTGGACCAAACTAAAACCCATATTCTCCTTTTTTAATTATTATTACAGAAGATTACGTATATTTATTCAATAAATAAAATGACATAGTACAGTTGGCTTGTCGTTGCAAAGAAGGTGATAAAGAGAGCTCGTAGGAAGTTCAGTTAATGTCAGCAAAACCACAAATAAGCTAAGTGAAGAGAGCAGAATTTATGTCTGAAATGGGGAACCCGTTGCCAGAATACCAATAACAAGTATAACTTTCAATTATGTTATTTTAAGTAATAATGAAATGGACAATTTTGTATTAACACACGAGAGACTCTGCACTCAGCCATAATATTTAAATGACTTCAACTCTTTAGAAATTCACTGTCCACAAATTTAGGGCATGGATATAGTACACCTGTCTCTCTTTTCTCTCTACCGATTTTGTGTGTGTGTGTGTGTGTGTGTGTGTGCAGCTGAGATTGGAGCTTGATTTTGCAGCTGAGATTGGAGCCAAGATTTGCTGCAAACCGAAGGGTGAATTCATGCACAAGAAGCAAGCTGAGCAGCAAGCCTTGATTACGGCCAATCAAGATAAAATCTTGTCTCTCTCCTTTATGACATATGTTGAACGGATTTGCAAGATCAAAAGCATAAATTTTAAATTTATATCAACATGATTTTCACAAGATTTTGCGTTTTGTACACGTTGATCATGGACTGAATCAACCTAGAAAATATTTACACAAGGTTTAGCCTTCAAATTGCATGGATGGAATCATGGAGGAATACATCGAAAAGTTTGTCTTCTTGCTATGATGATAAGATTGAAGTTGCTAAATTAAGCTATGACGTTTACCGACTTAGCTTGACTTCTGAAGCTGGAGACTTATCCTTTTGTATTGATTTTGTTGGTATTTAAATGACCTCGGAGTCTTGGACGTGTTTCTGAAGCAAAGTCATTGTCAATGAGTATATTTTTTCAGTAAGAAATTGAAAGTTTGTCGCTAGGAAAAATTTATGACAAGAGAATAGTGAAAGAAAAATGCTGTTTAAAATTGGGGCAGCAACAGTGTCACAATAGAAAGCTTCCTAATGATAAGATTCAGCAGTGTTGTAATTTTAATTAATAAAATAAGACCCATTTTCTATTTTCCTTGTGTAATTTAATTTCCAGTAAAGACCACCCTCACCATTTTGGTATAAAAGTCTATAAGAATGTACGTTTTACTCAATGTTTACATTGAAACAAATGGCGCACAGATGATTTGCCGATCAAGTACCACTCTCGTATGCTTTGGTGGGATTCGGCTCCATTAAATTTATAGCATATGTTTTACTTCGATGAGAAAATTAAATAATGTTTGAAGAAATAATTTTTTTCTATATACTTTCTTAAAAAGTATGGAGTGGGTAAGGCACAAACTGATTTTTGAATCCTCTAACTCCTCTAAATTTCAAATTCAAATTAATGGTTAGTTAAATAATACTGTTTCAAAATCATTCGGCCAAATATTGTAGAAATTATAATCTACAAAGTCAAAATTCACTGATTATTGAATTATAGAAAGTGCTATCAAGTCTTAGAAATTTGTTTAATTATGTTAATTTACAAATATTTTTATTTTATTTAATTAATTAAAGTGAATTTTATTACGCATAGATCCTATGTAAAATTTTAAAATTCAATGTTGAATTGAATTGTACTAATTTTTTTATAATCTTTTGTCACACCTGTTTACTATTAATATTGATAGCACATGGTATACAGGATTAAGAGAGGTTGATTTCGAGTGCCACAAGATTTTTATGATTGCATGCACCATGTTTAAAACAAAGTGTGCATTTAATTACACTAAACGAGGGTGCATTTTTGTGATGAAATAAAACTATTTACAGGGTTGTAAAAGTGGCTCCATAATTAGTGTACATTAGCATTCATCTAGCTATCACTTTCGAAACTGATACATCATAAGACGAACATATTTCCAGCTGCATTGTAGATGATACTTCATGTTGGATATTTAATTCAATGACACTTATATATATATATATATATATATATATATATAAATCTTAAAAATAATTAAAAAATAAGAAAATAACTAAAACTTACAAAATAACCATGAAACAAATGACATTTGGGCCAAACCAATGGGTCAACACACATAATATTATTGGACTAAGTTTGTCTTATGTCATAAATTTATACATGAAGCTCAAATTATGATTGTACAAAAGTATCATACCTCATCCTACATCACTATATATATATATACAATAATGATATAACCCAAACATTTATGGAGCATAACAGTCATAAGCCAACTTACCTGGATCATGTAAGATATTGTCTGCTTTGAGCTTTCATAAGACCTTCACAGTTTTGCTTCTGAGGTGCCCATACACTTCAAAACGTGTCCGACTAATTAAAGTATGGATCACTCTTTATAAACTTAGCATCTCTTCCGTACTTTGTCGATGTAAAATTTACCTAAAGTGTTGTACTAACTCACAAATCTCTACTAATAACAGTGAAATTTAGTCTCATTTTATAAGAGAGATAAATGTTCTCATTCAACATTTATAGGAGATTAAACCAAATAGTCTTATCTGTGATTTCCTGGTAAGTTGTTTAAGGTTGGGATTTTTTTAGCATTTCTTTGAATAAAAGCATTCTCTTCAACAACCCAAAATTTGGGCCAATCGGCAGTTATGAAAATCCATTGCACGCATTGGACCAAACCAAAAGCCCACTTTTTTTTTTATTATTACAAAATTTGTATATATTTAATAAATGAAATGACACAGTACAGTTGGATTGCCGTTGCAAAGCTTCTTTGTCTGTTATTTATTGGCTTATAGCAATAAAGAATAAAGAGCGCTTTGAGCCATGCATGCAGCATGGGAAGCCCCATTAAAAATAAAAGAATTTAAAGCTTCAGAGATATAAAGTGTGCCCACGCAATTAAAATTAAAAAAAAAAATGGCTGCAATTGCAATTGCAATTGGACTTGAATTTATCATCAATTCTGGCGTAATTTGGCCCTGTCATTTTTTAAAGAGAATGCCCAAGTCAATTGTGATGGCTGCTGCTTCAATTTTATTTTTATTTTTATTTTTCTCAAAGAATCATTTTCATCCACCATATTCCTGAATCCTGATGCGTCCTTATTGTTATATTATTATAGACCACTTTTGGAAGCATAACAATTTTGTACATATGGCATCCATCTTGCGGACCCAAATGTTGATGATATAATTGCATGCTGCAATTAATTAATCAATTTTGATCTCAGTAATAAGCTTATATAATTATATAGATGTAGGATTAAGACGATTTCCTAATCTCAACTCAGGTCCTCAGTGTTTAATAATTTTATGCTATGTGTTATATAATAATAGAATATTGATAGGATATCATTTTTTTATTAACCATCCATAAACACGTCAATTTCTTCTCAAAAGAAGTTATGATCAAGAGAGAATAGTGTAAGACCACGAGTGACTAATTAAATAAATTATTTCTGTTATGCAGATGAAATAAATTATTGATTAAAAAATTAATTTGGTATTTAGTAAATTATATTGTTGCAATTACTGTGAGTTTGAAAAATATAATACATGCAAAATTTTATTACTAAAGTATTGTTTTATTATATAATGACTAAAATAGATATAAGTTTAAATTATCTTTTATTTTTTAGAATATATTTAATAAATTATTTAGAAATACTTTTTTTGTAAATACGTAAAATTACATAAAATTAAAAAACTCAATTAAAAAAATTAATAAACTTTATTGTTAATGAAATATGATAAAAATTCAAACTTATACATAATCTAAATAAAATAAAAAGTAATATTTATTATATTCATATTAAATTAATAATGGAAAGAATATACAGTATTGTGGCAGTAACATAATTGTAGTGATAATATAATATTTAATTATTTATATATTATAGTTTGTGAAAAAAAATAAGATATGATTGTATTTTAGTTAAAATATTAAGGTTATAATATAAATTTTTTTAAAAAATTATGACTTATTTAATAAGCTGCTTTTAAAAAAAAAAACTCTTCACCTACTTTTAAAATCTGTTATCGAAATGATAGTTTATTTACTCTCACTTACTCTTCACTTCACTCTTCATTATCATTTGGTAAATGATAGTTTATTTATTACATATGTTACGCCATATGCCACCTATTAATGAAAGATAATTAAGTAAGCGCTCTTGTAGTGAACTCGTGAATGATGGCAAGTTAGACTTAGATTTAATGCATTAACTTTGATATATTTTTCTTTTCTTTTTTTTATATGTTAATTATTTTCTTCCTGTTGTGAAGTTGCAGTGATTGATAACAAGGAAGCATTAGCACAGTCCTTAATTGAAGATTTTCTAGAGATTATTATTATTATCATTATTAATCCCACGTTGGTCAGGAGCTAATTACAATAATATTGATGATTCGATTTCTAACAATTTTGTTTATTATAAAATTGAAACAAACGAGTGATCTAGAGAATCATAATCTCTTTAAAGGAATCAAAAGAGCGTGTATTAATCTTAAAATATTAAAATAAATCATCCCAAGATTCTTTGTTCCAATATGAGCTTTATAGTTAAGGTGACCCACTAAAATGAACTTCGGAGAATTCTCTAGAACTTAATTAGGCTGACAGAATCTTAAATCAAATAAATCGTATCATAAAAATTCTAAGTTTTTTTTTCTTTTGACAAAAAGCCTCGTTCAAGTGATTCATATAAATCTATTCATAAAAAAAATCAACTGCTACACAACTTTTGCTTATTCAGTCCTCAAATCATACTTTAATTATAACTCCAAATATGACAATGACATGTGCGATCTACATAAATCCTCGATACTAATTCTTAATTGGCTTTGCAAATTCAACGTGCAAGTCACAAGTCATAATAAATTTAGAGATGAAAAGTACAGGTTGGTATCAAGAAACAATCACTCAATTTCAATTTGACACAGACACTTCATTCATTTTGTCTCTTACATAAAAAAAAAAAAAAAAGGCGTAACAATTATTAAATACGCTAACACTTGCCCACTGCCCCGCCCCTCGGCCAAAGATGGGCTGTTCCTCTCTCACAATGGTTCGAGACTTCCGAGTCTCAATGAAGGGACTCAATATTTTCAATTCTACAATAAGGTGGAGTAAACAGAAGTATCTCTTTTTCTTTATGAGATAGAACAGACATTACTCGGTTATTAATACAAATAAAAGAGATTTCGATACATGAAACTCCCCGTTTGAAAAATTAAAATCAGAGTATCAAATTATTTCTTTTGGGATATATATTAACTATATATATCAATAATAATTTAATTATAATAATACATATCAGTCCTCAAAACAAAGAAAACAACAATAACAAACACATCCCCATCAAAAACTTAGCCGATGACTCTGCAGATTCTGACTCCCCCTCCCTTTAGTCCGGGAAGCAGAAAGAATATCATTATACACCCCCATCTTCTTAAACGTTGTGGTGCCCTCTATATTTACACACCTATTCCTATATATACATATATACACTTATGCATGTACATATTATTATCATTTTGCAGTAAGAAATGATTTAGCTTTCAACATTAACAACGTTATGATTAATCATAATGTCACATTATACTGTTTAAATATGAAAGGATATAAAATTAACTTTTATATACATGTGCATTACATAAGACACGCGACGTCGTTTTTTTTTTTTAAACGTACACAGTAAATAAATGAATAACAATTCATCGAAAAAAGAAAGGCGTCGTTCGTTAGTGAATTAGACATATACGTGTACATAAATTTTGATAATGTAAATGGATATTTGTTTGTACCCTGTAGGTACGTGCGTGTTTAATAATAATACAATGTATTTTATTTTATTTCTTTTTGTGCTTATTCCCAAACGTTCAATAGATTTTGAGGTCCAGTCGTGGAGAGAGAATTGGGGTAAGTGTGTTTTTTTGTAATGTGTGCAATTGCTAGCTTTTCGGATGATTTTGGTTTGGGATGGTATTCTTACAATGTGGAGAATTTGTATTGTCATCATCTCCTTCACCTTTGGATTCTGTATATCTATTTTGTGCTCTCTCTCTCTCCAGCTCTGAATGAATGAAATAATTGATCACCCTCTTTTTATGGAAAATTGATGTACTTACGCATATGATATGACATATTCTCCTTCAAGTAAAGAAAAATTTTCCCATTATTCTGCAGTGTGCGTCGCAGTCTTGACAGCTTTTTAGGCTTTGTACGCATCAAGAAAATAATTTGTTTTCCTATTGCCTTTTATTAACTGAGAAAATAAGGAAAACATATTCCATTACAACAAGAAAATAAAGATTAAAGTAAAATGCCATATTACATACGTACTCTCTAAAACGATATCTAAATTGACGAAAAGCGTAATAAATAATTTGGGGAAACTTGAAAAAATGTAACAACAAAAATCTTGCGACCAATAAGAATAAAAAGAATAAGTTTTTAGATGGAGCCAATAAAGTTTAAAAAGTTTTTATTTCTTTTAAGTTTATAATTTAGCGTCACAAGCAGCAGGTTCGTGAACATCATGAATTTTTTGAGGATTTTAATAAAATTTGTGCCTGATAGCTACACTTTTACAATTAATATAACGTACAATGGTTACGTGGTACTTTTCAATTTATGGAACCTCAAGGGCCAAGGTTGACCTAATATTGCCATACAAAAAATATTTTTAAAAAATAAAAATTTGATAAAAAATCATGTGTAACATGATATTATTATTTTAAAAAAATAAAAATTTGATATAAAAGAATGTGCATCATGATATTATGATTTGATGGAATTTTCATTCTTTGAAGTTCTAAGAGAGTCTAAGAGAAACGTGAAAGGCTTAAAGGGAAATAATAACAATAATAAAAGAGACGTGTGAAAGCCAGAGTAATAAAAAAAAAAATAAAACTCCCTAATTATGAAATTTAAAGAATAATTAAATTTTCTATTTTATATCGATAAAAGAAAAGTGTTAGAATTATTTTATTGCAGACTCCTCCTTCGTAATCATAATATTAAAATTATAATATTTTATTATTATTTATTATTATATATATATAATTATCATTCATACTTTATTTTAAAATAATTGCGGCTTTTGAGAAATAATACATTAAATATAATGGCATGTGTCCATCGGTATCGATCGCTCGTCTATGTACGGACGATTATTCTGGCGACGTCCTGGAGGGCATAATTGTCCTAATACATTTCTTCTAATTCTATTTTGCAAATGTTAAATTTAAAAGAAAAAAGTGATGGATCATTTTGTAAAATTACCCAATTTTTGGGTCATTGCCGTAAATCTCGGATAAATAAATTTAACGCCTTTTACCAGAAACGTCTGGATTTTGGCAAAGTTGTGTGCTGATGGGGAGTCATGCTCATGCATGTAAAGAACAAGAGAACCGTCTCTTACAAGATACAACAGCACAAGTTGGTTGCTAACTTATGCTATGTGTTTACACATTACACTCTGTTTCATCTCTTTGATCATGAGTTACTGAGGCACATTTAGAAAGGAGATAAAAAAAAAAAAGGCTATGAATTTTTTCTCGGTATTCTTTCGCAATCATCTGTCTCTCTCTGTCTCTGTGTATGTGTGTGTTTGTTTCGTGCTCTGCATGCTCGCTCAGACACTCCTTATCTACGTCTTCTTCATCACGTGGTTTTACTTTTTTTGCAACGCTACCATCACCATCATCAACTCCACCCATAACTCTCTTCTCTTCTGTATATAACAATTTGCGGCAACCCCTCTTGCTACCCTTCAAACGTTGTTCTTGCTCTTTTAAAGGCAGCTTTTTAAGTTAATTTTCTTTTTTTTTTTGTTTTTCTCTAACTTTACCTTAATGGGTTGTTTTTTTGTTCTTGAATTTTGAGTTGAATTCGAAGTTCATTTTGATCAACCAATGGCTTCAATTCTAAGGTTTAGAAAGTTATGTTATGCAGTGCCTCTGAAGCTTCAATCTTTTGAATTCTCCAAAGTTGATCAAAAACAAAAACTTGACGAGAAAGAAGAGGATGCTAATGTTTTTTCACCTGCTAAGAATTTATTAGAAGTTGATGATCAGAAGAAAAAGTACCCTAAGAAACAGCGAAAAGAGTGGAGGCGCATAGATTCTTGTTGTTGGGCAATTGGGTATTTATGCACAACTTGGTGGCTTCTATTTTTTTTGTATCATTGTTTTCCGGCCACAATGCCCGGCTTTCAGGTCCCAGAATCTCCCGGAGTGAGGCTCAAGCGCGACGGCTTGACTGCTCTGCATCCCGTTGTTTTGGTGCCTGGCATTGTGACTGGTGGGCTAGAGCTCTGGGAGGGCAGGCCTTGTTCTGAAGGCTTGTTTCGAAAGAGGCTTTGGGGGGGTAGCTTCACTGAAATATTCAAAAGGTTATTGAAATTTCACAATTGAATTACATATACCTGTCTGTCAATTTATGAGAATTTTGTAGGTGTTTAGGCCTTTTTGCTGTGCAGCATAATTTCATTTATGTCAATTTTTAAAGTTTTTGGATTGTGTTGGATAAGTAATATGACTCATTTGGTGATTTTGTTAGTTGTATTAGGCCTTTGCATTGAATGGGTGAACTCCACTTTTGTCAATGAAATGGTTTCGGATTTGTGTTGAATTTGTGAAATCATGTGGGTTCAGAGCTGTCATTTTCGGGTATTTCGATTGAGATTTTTGTTGACTTAATACTTAAATGTGTTTTGGTTTTCTTAATTGATGTGGGAGTTGTGTGGGTATTTACAGGCCTCTGTGTTGGTTGGAGCACTTATCATTGCACCATGAGACCGGTCTTGACCCACCAGGGATTCGAGTTCGTGCAGTTCCAGGGCTGGTTGCAGCTGACTATTTTGCTCCTGGGTATTTTGTATGGGCCGTTCTGATTGAAAATTTGGCAAAGATTGGATATGAGGGGAAGAATTTGTATATGGCTTCATATGATTGGCGGCTATCATTCCAGAATACAGAGGTATAAAAGAGTGAACACTCTGCATTAATGCTCCTCTGTCTCTTAATGTATAGTTATTGATCATGTTCATTTAGTAAGAGTCTCAAATGATACTGAGAGAAAAAGCCATTATGGAGAAGGAAGAGAATTTAGATGGAGTTAAACTTTTGGATGGGACTGAATATCAATACTCCATCTAAATTCTCCCATTTCAAAGATTCCACGTATCATATTTTCTAGAATTCTAGAACCTTTCTTTTCTTTCTTTTTTCTCCAAATAATACCTTTTTTTTCTTAATGAGTGCTGTTTTTTAAACTCTTTCTGGCTTTTAAATGTCAAGGAACAAAAGATAGATCTTCAAGCCCTCCTCTGGTATACCATATAGTTTTCACAATGCATATATGTTCTGAGATGCCATAGCCAATTCTTATCAAGTACAAAGCATAGATACATAGATGTAATAATTTTCAAATGATTTTCCACTAATATATTCTAATTAACAAGCAGCTTCGGGACCAAGCTCTTAGTAGATTGAAGAGTAAAATTGAGCTTTTGTATGTAACCAACAGCTATAAGAAAGTAGTGGTGGTGCCCCATTCCATGGGGGTTATCTATTTTCTGCACTTCCTTAAATGGGTTGAAACACCGCCGCCCATGGGAGGCGGTGGTGGTCCAGGTTGGTGTGCCAAGCACATAAAATCAGTCATGAACATTGGTCCCGCATTTCTGGGTGTTCCAAAGGCAGTTAGTAGCATTTTCTCAGCTGAGGGCAAAGATGTTGCTTATCTCAGGTTAGTCCTAGCAACTTACCCTCAGCATTTTACCTTTGAAATTTGATTTTAAGACATTGCCATTCCTTGTTAGATTATGATGTGAATATCAATTAATCATTAAATAGTTATAGGCGATAAGGCCAAAAGAAAAACAAGAAATTACATCATATTGAAATACAAGGACTTTATATTATTTATAAGGAACAGGACTCATACTAGAGGTCACAGTGAAAATACTGTTAAAAGATTGAATGAAAAATGTTCTATATGAATTAGAAAGTAGATGAACTTAGAATGCATTATGAAGTGGATTCTTTCATATGGCCTTGTAGAGCTATGGCACCTGGTCTTTTGGATTCTGAGATTCTTGGGCTTCAAACACTAGAACATATCTTGCGGGTGTCTCGAACATGGGATTCCATCGTTTCATTGTTGCCTAAAGGTGGAGAAACGATCTGGGGTAACTTGGATTGGTCTCCAGAGGAAGGGCATGCCTGCCAACTGGTAAAGAAAGGAAACTTTCAGTGCTCTCCAAATGACAACTACACTGATGCAAAGAGAGACTTCCAAATAAAAGAGACAGAGAAGTATGGAAGGATGATCTCTTTTGGCAAGGAGGAATCACAGTTACCATCTTCACAGATCCCTAGCCTTGATTCAAAGGTACTATATTTCTATTTCTATTTTTCTCATAGTCAGCCCCAGTTGATTGGATTTAGGACTTGGGATTTAGTTGAACCAAATTTTTATTTATCTAGTGAACTGACTCACGCTGTAGAAGGTTGCAGTTGCTTAGTCGTGAATTGTGTAAGGAACAGAAATGGTTAGACTGTAACTGGTAGTTCGCCAAGTATTTCTATCATTTTATATTAATAGCAAGGCCGGGTTCAAGTTTCCCTGTGCAGGAGTCACACATTATTATTAATATCTAAATATTGAGTTACTAAGGAATTTAGATATGTGCAGTAGATCTTTGGTTTCAGTAACAATAATAAATCCATCTATATTTTTGTCATTTACTTGTCAATTTGGGAGACCATCATTGCATTGACTGATTCAGTAGATCCAACTTTTGTTCTATTTTCTGAAAAACAACTTAGTTCTAGCAACCTAGTAGTTTTTATCCTCATCTAATATCCCCGCTATGACCTTTTCATGATTTTGGCTTCAACTATGTAATCGGGGGAGTAATATCCTCATCTAAATATTGGCTTCAACTATGACCTATGAAGTTTTATGGTTAGAGAATAACATGATAGAAAATGATAGTGTGGCAGTTATAGCCATATGTTATGCTGTAAGCTTATTAGCCCTACTTGAGGAAAGTTTTGATCAATCATCAACATTTCAGTGCCTTGTTCTCCCTTTGTGGCTTTTTCCGCTGAAACTGAATATCATTCATCAGCAGGAGCTTTTGCATGCAAGTGCCACCAAAACTATGAACTCATCATGTAGAGACGTTTGGACTGAATATGACGAGATGAATAGGGAAAGCTTCAGGAAAATTGCAGAAAATAAAGTTTACACATCAGAAACAATTCTTGATCTACTCCGATTTGTGGCTCCAAAAACAATGCAACGAGCTGAGACTCATTTTTCTCATGGTATAGCAGACAATCTTGATGATCCCACATATGACCATTACAAGTATTGGTCCAATCCCCTTGAAACAAAGTAAGTATGAATACCTTTTAATTCATTTGACAAATTTTCATTAGTTATGAGAGAGAGAACTAATGAAGCAAATTTGACTCTCTGTATCAGGTTGCCTGATGCTCCGGACATGGAAATATATTGCTTATATGGTGTTGGTATTCCAACTGAAAGATCATATGTTTACAAGCTCTCACCCAATGATAGGTGCAAGAGCATTCCATTTCGGATAGACACCACTGCAGATGGGGATCAGAATAGCTGCTTGAAAGGTGGAGTCTACTCTGTCGATGGAGATGAGAGCGTGCCAGTTCTAAGTGCCGGCTTCATGTGTGCTAAAGGATGGAGAGGAAGAACCAGGTTCAACCCATCCGGCACTGCTACATACATCCGAGAGTATCAGCACAAGCCTCCGGCAAGCCTCCTCGAGGGAAGAGGTCTAGAAAGCGGAGCACATGTTGACATTATGGGTAATATTGCTTTAATTGAAGATGTTTTGCGAGTTGCTGCTGGAGCATCCGGTTCTGAGATTGGAGGTGACCGGATTTACCCAGATATCTTAAGAATGTCTGAGAGAATAAATCTTAGACTGTGACTACGTTGGAGATGTTCGATAACCGGATGAGAAACAGCAAAAGAGAGTGAGAGAGGAGAACTAACAATAGAGCAGAGGTGCAAGAATTGGACTCCCTTGACAAGTAACGGCAACTAACCACCATGCCACTGAAAAAGGTTTGGTTATGTGAAAAAATAAATAATGGGAGTGCGTGAAGAAGAATAACATGAGCAAGTGAAAATAGTAACGCTAGTAGAATATGATATGAGGTACTAGAATGAAGAGGCTGACATAATTTGAGCTACCCATATCCCATTTCTCTTCTAAAGTTTGCAATGTTCTCAGTTTTTTAATCAAGTAATAACAATCTATAATCCTTTCATTTTGCCAAAAAAATTTTTGATTAATATTCCATGCAGTTGCCTTTTTAATTTGCATAGGGATATTTGTCATTGTCAATGAGCTTACCTCTTGTGACTGAGGGCAACATCACAACAACCTGAATCTTATCTCAGACTGAAACAAGGTTCGGAAGGTCCAATGGGCTTCGTTTAGAGCCCACCCAAGCATTTTTCTGATTTGGACAATTTTCCATTGCACTAGCTAAAAATTTGAAAGTGTTTCATACTATGTAACTCAAAATTTGACATGTTATAATGATGGAGCGAATCATTGTAATCTTATCCTTTAAAAGTTGATATAAGAAATTTTTTTCTCAGCATCATCTTTGTTATGTGGCGAAGAGAGTACAGGGATTATCATGTCCAATATCTTAATTAAGATCAAATGCTAAATATATATAAATATGAATTATTGTTTAATGCCGACCCCCCCAATCCTTTATTGAATTGGGCAAACCTAATACCATCATCATTCATGCTTAGAAATAGTTTTAAGATTAAATTAGGATTAAGGGGACATCAATTAGCCTAAAGAAGCCGAGAAGAATTTGAGATCCACCAAATCTCACAAGATTTAAGCCCAGAGTAACAAGAAATTACACTAATCGCTTGCCTACAAGAGAAGTAAGAGTGGATAGACATCCTTGCCCATATGGAAATGCTTCTCCCCATACAAGAAATGCAGGGCAATTTCGGATTTCCACATAAACAATGGCCACGTTTCAAAAATTACAGCTAGAGTATTTATAAACCACAAAAGGATTCGATGGTGACTGAAAAACTGCAGCATTAGTAAATGAGGGCACACAGGTCAAAAATGAAAGGGTCAGCTGCTGTGATATGTCTAAATTCAAGTGCTAGACATTAGAGTCCGAGGAAGGTATCTTACATTACAAGCTAGAACAGCTAAATATGTACCTCAATAAGACACGCCACTTTAATTTAGTTGAAACCACTGCCAATTTTTTGTGAATAGATTTTCTTAGTAACATTGTTATGCAAAATAACCTGTGCTCCAGCTCACATCTGATTTTCTATAGACTATAGCCTTTAGGTTTAGTTCACCTTGTATTATCTTTGTTCTTCCAGTGAATTATTTGCAAATATTTTGGCACAAATCAACATGAATCATAACTTGAATGAGAGGTAAATTTACACAGATAATGACGTCTTGAATGCATTTTCTTCTAATCAAGCCCGAAATTTGCCTTGATATGCCACACTTTGGTATCATAACAACTCATATTACCAATCACATTATCATTATAATCTATTCTTCTTTCATTTTCCATGTGCTGTTGACATTATAAATATGTGGACACATTAGTCATTCAAGCCCTACTCACAAATCTATAAAAGCTCAAGATCAGTAGGTCTTTTGAAATTGTAGTGCACTTCAAATTTCAACTCACTTCCCGGCTGAGAACTTGCTGAATTAAAATTATGGGCTTATCAAATTCTTTGCTTGCCACATTCCTATTTCTTTGCTTAGAGCTTTATGTGATTAATGGGCAGCCTCTAGTTCCTGCAATGTTCATATTTGGGGACTCTGTTGTTGATGCAGGCAACAACAACCACATTTACACAATTGTTAAAGCAAACTTTCCTCCTTATGGCAGAGACTTTGTTCATCACAAACCAACTGGGAGGTTCTGCAATGGAAAGCTAGCCGCAGACTTTACCGGTACATTATTCTTCACAGTCCTTTCTTTACAACCCATCTCATTTTTTGATTCTCTAATGGTGTTTCCACTTCTTGTTTTGTCAAAATACAGCTGAAAACATAGGCTTCACTTCATATCCACCGGCTTATCTTAGTGAAGAAGCTACAGGAAATAACCTCTTGATTGGTGCCAACTTTGCTTCTGGTGCCTCTGGTTACTATGAAACCACAGCAAAGCTATATGTAAGAACTAATTACAATCACATCCAAAATCTCTCTCTTTCTGCATATATATAGTTTGTTAATATGTTCTTCTAATTTTGGTGCTTGTAGCATGCAATCCCATTGAGTCAGCAGGTTGAGCACTTCAAAGAGTACCAAATAAAATTGGAGGGCATTGCGGGAAAATCCAATGCTTCATCAATCATATCTGGTGGAGTATGTCTTGTTAGCTCTGGAAGCAGTGACTTTATTCAGAATTATTACATTAATCCCCTTCTTTACAAAGTCTACACGCCTGATCAATTTTCGGACATTCTCATAGAATCCTTTTCAGCTTTTGTTCAGGTCTCTCATTCTCAAAATTTCCATTACATTACTATTTAACCTCAAATTTATATTTTAAAACTTGTTGATATCTGCATCAGAAAATGACTAATAGGGCATAGCTAAAATTATGTTTTGGACAGAAACTTTACGGTCTAGGAGTGAGGAAGATTGGAGTGTCAACATTGCCACCACTAGGCTGCCTGCCGGCAACCATCACAATTTTTGGCTCCGATAGCAACAAGTGTGTGGATAAGATAAATGGCGATGCAGTTTCATTCAACAACAAGCTGAATGCCACATCTCAAAGCTTGGTGAACAAGCTTTCTGGCCTCAATTTGGTAGTCTTAGACATTTATCAACCTCTTCATGACCTTGTCACCAAGCCTTCTGAAAATGGTAACAGCAAAAATTGTCTGAATTTCAGTATAATCATAAATTTCCATTAAATTTTCTTTCGAAGGATGTGATCTCATATGATGTCCAATTTGAGTGTTACAGGATTTGTCGAGGCACGAAGGGCTTGCTGCGGTACCGGGTTGCTGGAAACTTCAATCTTGTGCAACAAGAAATCGATTGGAACATGTGCCAATGCTTCTGAATATGTGTTCTGGGATGGCTTTCATCCAACTGAGGCTGCTAACAAAATTTTGGCAGATGATTTGCTGAATAGTGGAATTTCTCTTATTTCTTGAATACATATTATATATGAGATTCAAATTTTATATTTGTGATTTGTAATTCGTAACCTACTATATCTGCTATTTTAATGTCTGAAGTACGAGTATGTTGCTGTATAAGTTGAGGGGTTCTAATGTTGATGCCACCTCTTTATTTATTCATTTATGTTGATGTAATTTTGTCTATCAATAAGATTTGATTAGTTAGTTTACAATTTACATGTTACCATATGTTTCTATTAGATTACACCTTGTTCCATTCCGAAAAATAAAATAATAAATTTGTTTGACAGGGGTTTGTGTTTTAATCTTGAAAGAAAAGTGGAAAACAACCAATTATTTTTGAAAAAATTGTAAATAATTACGGCAACTTTGATTAATTTTGTTATATATTAAATACTTCACGTGATGGGCACCTTCTCAGCTTCTCGTCTTAATCTTGGAAAATTAGAATTTATAATGCAATTAAAAGAAATAAAAAAAGAATTCAATATTTTCATTTTCAGATTATTGTTTAAAAACATTTCCCCAGGGGCATTTTCGTTTTTTAAAAACAACTTTAAAAAAACAGACGCGCCAGCCCTAACTTTAAAAAACTTGTCTGGTTGTCTGTCTTTGCAACTTATAATCTCTACTGGTTGGGACAGAAACAGAGAAAATAATTTCGAAAAATGGATTACAGTCTAGCAGCACTGAAGGTGCTATGCGTCCAATTGAAGGACGCTCGCGAGACTCCTTCGCAAAACGCCGTCACTCTCGGCGGCATTCTCTTTCAAAGAGTCTGGCTACAGGGCGTTTTGGTCTCGCCACCGGACGATGACGGCAGGTTGCTTCTCGACGACGGCACCGGCGTCGTTCAGATTTTTCTCTCTGGAGACTTCCGAACCCGTCAGTGGAACACAGGTTTTTTTTTTTTAATTTTCCTTTTTTGAATTTTTGTAAAACGAATTTTGTGAACAAGAGTGGCGGCGCATTTTAGCAAGCTATGGTTTCTGTGTTGCAGGGATGTATCTCATGGTAGTTGGTGGGATTGTTATCCGTACAGATGACATCCCTGTTATTAAGGTAAATTAAATTCCGACCTCACTTCACACTTTTTTCATAAGTTTGGTTTGAAACTCGATTTTTGTCTTGGTTCTGTTTAATTTGAATTGGGTCGGATTTTTTAAAAAAAAAAAAGAGCTTTTTTTTTTAAGTTTGAATGGGATATAATTGTATAAATAATATTTTTTAATATTTAAATATAAGTGGTATTATTTTTATATAAATAAAAAATATTTTGAGCATAATTATTTAATATTTATATCTAATAGAAGAGGGAGCAGCGTGGATTATTCAATAATTGAAGTTGATTTATTTTATAAAAATAAGATATCAATGAACTTATATGAAATGATTTTATAAGATTCAGTCAATTCTTGATCATGGGATATCATTGAAAAATTTGTGTTATCAAAATATTTCTTACAATTATTAAAAAAAAAAAAATCAATGTACTTCTAATGTCAAATCATGATCAAGTATGACATAAATAAAGTATTTGGTCCGACTCTTTTTGATATCAGGATAATAATTATGAATAATCATCAACTTCTCGTAAGGCCATAAGAATGTGATCTAATATGACACGTACAATGCATTAAAGTCACCGTGAATAGAGGAATTATGTTTTATAATTTAAAAAATAAGTATATTTAATAAAGATATTTTAGGATATAATATTATCTTCTTATTCATAATTTTTTTATTTAGATAAAAATTACAAAAATTTATTTATTTTATTAAGATGTTAATATTTTAAAATTAAATATAAATTTAAAAATAAACAAGCCCTAAATTGAATTTTTTTAAAAATAAAAAAGATGTCGAATCGAATCATATCGGTTCAAAGGTTTAGATCAATTCAACTTTCACCCAACCGATTAGGTTTGGTTTCATTCGTTTTTATGAATTTCTTTTTTTTAATAATCCAGACTCCCGCACCAATTCCGACCATGGGTCCACCTCGACCAAACCCTAAACTAGAGGATCAGTCGAGAGCCCTAACCTACGAGAGAAGGAAGGGTGAAATTTTATTTTATTATCTGAATGACAGATCGACTCTTAGGAATTTACTCGTTGATGTACATTTATCTTGCATGCGTGAATGAATTGAAATGAGATTAACAAGTACCGATTGTTTTGTAACTTCAGGCACACAAGATTGTTGATCTTTCAGCATTCCCGGATAGAGAAGCAATGTGGTACCTTGAAGTTATGGAGGCTTACAAGCTGTTCTATCAACCTCTCATTGAAGATTTTGTATAATTTTAGTTCATTCACTTTTGCATCATCTGTTTGTACGCAACACATATTTTAGTAAATGTAGTACCTACTAAATAGTTCCTCTCACTATTCTTTGTATTCCTTTTGCAAATCTTTTCAACATATTCATTTCAAATATTGATCAAAGTTCTGTTTGCAGATATATAATTCTCTATTGACACTAATCGTGGGTTTACCACGAGAGTAAATTTATATATATAGGTGTCCATGAAACATAACTCAAAGATCTACACCATATATTAACAAGATCTACCTTGTAGATGAACCCTACATCTCTGATAGAAAGAAGTCCAAAGCAAATGCATATTACAAGTGAAACAATGATTTTAAATTAATCAGAATGTGATTAACTGTATTCAAAATCCCTAATTCTATCAAATTGAGATATCTAATTGTTCACATACAGCTATCTTCTTTCCATACATTACAAAATTTCTGCATGCTATACAAACTGTCATCAACACCTGCCTGTACTGGCAATATGTAACTTCCTGCTTGACTTCCAAGTCAAAGTCACCAGGAGAAGAATTCATAAGCTGAACATATCTTTGCCACCACCTCCATCCCACCCTTTCTCTTTTCTGCAAAAATGCACAAAAAACATGATACATCAAGCATCAAAACATATTGCACAAAATATGCGCTTCCAGCTTCCATAAAGATCATCAAACTGTTTTCACTTTGCACTTGGCTACAGGGGCTTTGTTAATAGTCAGTCAAATATTGTGCATGGACTCCAAAACCCATCAATGATGCAAGAGACATAAATAAGATCTCCCTTAATATCCACAGATTATACATTTCTGAAAGCAATGCTCTCTTCTACTCTCAGCCGTGATTTCAGATTTTGAAATGCGTGCGAGATTTTTATTTTATGAAGAGCATACTCAACATTGGTACATAACAATTGATGGAGAATCAATCTCTGGAATATGATCTACCAACTGAGCTGTTATAAAGAAAAAAAATAACAGAATTAAGACAAAAAGAGGAGAGTTTGAAAGGAGAAAGAATTAGAATTGAATATAATTTTGAGAGTATAAAGAACAATCAGAATCCTGTTATTTTCGCAATTATTGTGTGATGTTCACAGGCAAAAACATAATGCCTATCTATTATATAGCCTAGTCCCGACAGAAAAACGAACCCAAATCCACTATATGTATATATACCAAGTTTCTGAATAATCAAATCTTTAAAACAAATAAAAAGCATTTTGTCTACCATCTCTGCAAAAGACATCTCTGTTATACACATTACATACAAAAGACCAAAACATTGAAAGTAAGAAAAAGAAGAAAATACTAGTGCACACATTGCTGGTAAAATAAATTAGTTTAAATAGTTATTCAACCATGCAAAAACTCTCCTAGTTTCCATGAATAAATCTTCTCTTGCCCAAGAGGGGCTAGCTAGAGTCAAGAAGAGCCCAGACATCTAGACTGCCTTATAATAGAACTAAGCTAATCCAAGCCAGATCTTGATAAATACCTGACTAAAAATATAGTTACTCAAACGTGTGTGTGTGTGTATATGTACATATATATTCTCTTACCTTATATTTTAGATAACATATCCATATTCCAAAAGTATAAGACATTGTTTAAGAGAAAGATATTCATGAAGAGGCCTAATAAAATGCTGTTGCATGATGCACAGCATTTAAAGCTTTTGAAGCACATCTTTTCAAAAAAGGATCTTACTCAATATACTTTTGACAGCAATCCAACAATCTGCCAACATATGTATCATCTGCAAGATGATCTTCCATTGACTCATTTTCTTCAACACAATCCTTTGAAGTAGTCCACTTATTTATGATACCAATTATCCTTATAATCTGTTGCAAAGGTAAAGGGATACAAAACCACGGCAATAGAGGGTCCTTAGAAAGAAAAACTATATTACCCTAAACAATTCTAGGTAAGTTATCTTCTTGTTTCCTACCAACCTTTAAAGTAATAATATACAAGTTTTAAAAATAAAATAAAATGCAAGGTATGCCAAGGTCTCAACTTTTCATAACCAAGTTTAGAGCATTGTTACTGGATAAACTAACATGAAAGAGAGGATACAGCGGTCATTCTAGCACTTCTTTTAAAGCCACAAGGGATACAGTGACTAGTGTAATCATCTAATTGGTGATCAAGAAGATCGTCTTCAATCATATCCGAAGAACTCACTAAAACTGATACATACTGATCCAAGCTTGGCTGTCTCATCTCATCTTCCTGAACTTCTACCAATAGCCTTGCTACAATGCTCCAGAGTGCACTCCGTGCTTCCAGATCATCTGAAGCAATAGGAATCATCTTGAGCAGACCCTGTATGAAAGGAAGATCTGGACAGGTGCAAAGGCTCACTTCTACTTGTAGTAGAAATTTGAAAACTATGCGACATGTATGCACACTGCATAGTAATTTTACTAATAAGAGCAGAAACAACTTACCCTGTGAAATTTCTGAAGCTAAATCATCTTTATCGGACAAAATATTAGCCAGTACAACTACAGCAGTAACACAAGAATTGGCAACCTGCAGAAAATGTTACCATAAATGTTCATGGTTAGTTGATTACCATCCTAGCTTATTTGTCAATACCAAAGACTAAAAGAAGTATCAGAACCATTAACCATAGGTGTAGCATAATTCTGTCTATCAGACTATCAGTCTGCTATTTTTGTTCACGTTTACTTATCATACTAAAAATATTGCCTCTTCAGAACTTCTGGCATCTACATCTTTATGATACTCAGTTATCGGTTTTCTCTTTTTTCCCCACAAAAGAGGGAGGGGAGGGGAGGGAGGGAGAACAACCATGCACCTCAACCCATCTCACACAAGAAGGGCCAAACCCTTGACCTTTTGCTTCAACTCAAGAGGCCAAACCACTGGACTATTCCCTTGTGGACCAGTTGTCAGGTTATAATATCTATTTATCCTTTAAAACTCCCTCTTGTTAACACCATCATACTCCCAAATAAGATTTTAAGTGACTCGACAAATTATCCACTATCATCAATTAGAAACAAAAAATTGAAACAGCACAACATATGCACTTTGTACCAAAGTATTTCCCATTTCCCAGCAAGCTGCTACATACCTCAACTTTATCAGGGAATTTGACCAGGTTACAAACTAATTGAAGAAGTTTCTTATTTGAACTGATTTCTTGAGAATAACTGTCTAAAACAGAAAGGGCTTCAATAGAACGAAGAATGACCTCAAGAGCAGAGTACCTGAAAATACATATAAACAGAGCATCTTATGAAAAAGATCTTACAAGTAATTACTATTTTCTAGAATACAAAATAAACTATTAGACCTTGACATTTTTAAGATATCACAATGGGGCAAAGGCAACAAAAACACCTATGGTTATCAATTGCATATGGAAGCATGAACAACCATAAAACTCATATGAGACAAGCACTACTATGATGTTAATTTTCTGTTTCATATAACATAAGGGGCGGAAGCAAGACGCAACTATAAAAATATACACATGCCAACCACTGGATCAATTCCATGAACCTAAGGCATTTAACTATCAATCTCTCTCAAAATTTGAATACTATCTCAAAAAAGTATGTTATCTAAGAGAGTGTAGGGTCATCAAGTGGCGGCCAGGTTATTTCACTAAAAACCTTCGACAGGCACTGACCTTTTCAGTACCTAATGAATTGTTCTAGCTGAAATTTCACATCCATAATGACTTTGTTCTTTTGGCATTAAATTGTAAGATCTTCATGCCACAACTTTTATGCAAACCAGATATATGTAGTCTACATAACATAAAGGTTTTGTAACATCAGTTTTGATCTCAACTAGAGACATTAGAATGTCAATCCAAAAGTTAAATCAACAAGCATCAGTTAAATCATTTCTACTCAAATGAAAATGAAAGCAAAATGCAAGCTCATGTCAACATCGTAAACACAAAAGTAAAAATATGGTAAACCCATATTCATCAAAGGCGGGTGAAAAATATGCAACAAAAATAAGATTAACCCAAAAATAAATAAATAGAAGAGAGAAGAATAAACAGCAGATATCTTCAATTATGTTGTAACATTGAAATTATCTACGAACAATTTTACTAGCAATGAAGTAAGCTTGTACCTTTCTGGTATTCTTTCGCTCATTAATTTGTTCATTTCAAAGGCAAATAGATCAATCAAAACTGTAGGTAAACCCAGCTTCATCAAAGTTGGATGAAGAGCACGAGCAACCTCTGGCTGACTCTCCAAGATGGCCAATAACAGCCCAACATTCTGTTCAACATACAAAACTACTTTAATTTGCGACTAGAATAGTGAAATAGCAATTCCACTTGGAAAAAAGAACACAGTATAAAGACTGAAGTAACGATATTTTCCGGTATGTAATGAGTTTGTTTAACCATCTTTGGTCCTCTATATTGATAATAAAAGAACCAATTATGAGTTATTAATGCCAATGAGCTACTAACCACAACATTTGATTCAGTCAAGCTCGATTTTGAAGCAACTTTCAAAAAAAAAAAAATCTCTTTGTAGGTTGCGGCGTTTGGCATTCAGATAGAACAGAATTTTCTATGTTGTGTACAATTTAAATAATCTGATCCATGTAAAAGTCAAAATTTCTAAGTCTTCCTTATTAACTATTTCCACAGTCAAAATTTCTATTGGGAAATCTTTTCTTAAAATTGGAGATGTCCAGTCAAAAGGATGCAATATTAGGGATATAATTTCAAGTCAAAAGCAAAAAACTGGAAAAAAAAAAAGAAAATCATGTGAAGCAAACATTGACACAAAATCAACATACAATGTTACTGCATATCAAAATATGTGAAAACTTAAGATTTTAGTAACAAGACGAGGATAACTAAAGAAAACTTACACACACACACGAATGCACATTTAAATTGTTTTTTGTGTTTATGATGTATTTTTATACATATATAAATTTTGATACTTTACCAGATTATCACACATAAGAAAATTCAGCATAAAAGCTCTTTCGTCACCTTCCTTATTAACTATTTCCACAGTCAAAATTTCTATTGGGAAATCTTTTCTTGAAATTGGAGATGTCCAGTCAAAAGGATGCAATATTTTGGATATAATTTCAAGTCAAAAGCAAAAAACTGGAAAAAAAAAAAAAGGAAAATCATGTGAAGCAAACATTGACAAGAAATCAACATACAATGTTACTGCATATCAAAATATGTGAAAACTTAAGATTTTAGTAACAAGACAAGGATAACTAAAGAAAACTTACACACACACACACACGAATGCACATTTAAATTGTTTTTTGTGTTTATGATGTATTTTTATACATATATAAATTTTGATACTTTACCAGATTATCACACATAAGAAAATTCAGCATAAAAGCTCTTTCGTCACCTTTTCTATAAGTTGCAGATTTAGAGTATTTTCTGTAATCCATAAAACACGTTGCAAGATATGTTCAGATTGCAATTTATCTGCCCAAATAATACATTCACTGCCTTGAATACAAAAAGTTAGCAGCCTGTACCAGAAAAGCATTTGTCAGAGAAGCATGCAACAGTGGACATGTAGAGTAAAATACATGAGTGCAACCACTGTGAAGGTGATGTGCATATGATAGAAAATGTTACCATAGAGTTCATGATAAAGGCACAACCACCCCGAAACTAAACAAATAAGAATGGAACATACGATAGGAGAGCCGCTCTGCCTCTTCCTAGGGAACAGGATGAAAACGGAAAAGAAAATGTAATGTAAAAGAGGAAAAAATGCCACGTCCTTTTGATTGTACATTTATCGCCTAGCCCAAGAGAAGTATATATGACTTGATTATTTCAGCATCTGGATTTATCTGGTCCATTTTGTATCCAGTAGAAAGAGGAATCAAAGTAAAGACTAACTAGAAAATCTCATCCTTAAAAGCAACAAAAATAAGACACCAAAGAGCAATGACAGGAAACAACAGCAAGCAAGAGAGGCAGCTTGCTGTAAGGTTTACAATTCAACAGGGCAGACACTGAGGATAGGTATAACTCCAATATGAATAACAAAAAATAATATATATTTATCTCCAAGCATTACCAGTAATTAGGATACAGAAAGGTGACACTAAAAATTCACATTTCCAAAGGTTGGGAAGGAATCAACAGTTAAAAACTCATATATTACCGGCAAGCTTCAATTAGGCATTGGGTATCATCTAAAAACAACTGATCCACAATTATTTCAATCAGTCCTTGCGTAGAGACAATACGTTGCATGGGAACTTCATGGCAGGCCAGGTTTCCAATAATTCCGAGGATAATCTCCTGTATCCAAAAAAAAAAAAAAATCAATTACTTAAAGCACTTAAATAGTAAAAATAAATAACTACGTACATAAAGAAAATTATTTTACTTATTGTGCAGAAGTATTTCAAGAGATAAAGGAAAATGTGGCATACCACAACACGCACGGTTTGGGGAATCATAAGATTTGCCAAAAGCACTTTGAGGACTAAGTTTTCCACCTACATAGTCCAGCAAATGAATTATATATGCAAGTTGTGGTAACAACAGATGCTAGGCAGCTAGGGACATCTAATAGCTAGAATAAACAACAACTACAGCTTCGAAGTCAGCTTCATCCAACATCATTTCTCCCCTAGCAAGTGTTATTCTTTCTAGTGGCTAATATCTTAAAAATTAATGGTTCTCAGGTGCACGCACAAGTCAACAGCAGACAGGAAGTTGGGGAACACACCAATAAGATGAAGCAATATGCATCAAAAAAAATAATATAGATCATCAATCTCTTTTTTGAAGAAAGAAAAAAATGACAACCAATCATTTTCTGATAGTTCAAAGCATGAATCATAGCTTCCGAAGGTTCTGAGAAATTATAGTTGCATTGTACTACAACTAATTAGTTCCTTGAAGTCTGAATTTTATTCTCTAAATCCAACTTATTTTTAAAACCTCCTAATATCATAGAAATACAATCATTGTTACTTGATGTGCAATCAAGATCAAAATGAACCATAAGAAACACTAATAAAAAAATATGCATAACGTCAACTCAAGTACCATGAGTTCAGCATGATTTCTGCTTGCAGCAAGATCCCACAAAACGCAACCATACTCTTCCCAAACTTCTTCAGCTGGTACACCAGGCTGTTCAACTTTGCGGCACAAATTTTCATCATCCCCGTCTTGATAAGAAGATTTTTCAAATCCATTGACAACATCCATGTCCTCAGAATTATGATCTGGGAAACCTTGAACTCTATCTTTTGGTGAAGAACTCGCACTTTCTTCCATTACATCAATTTTCAACCCCTCATTTGGGGCACTGTCACCATCAGCACCACAAGAGTTGTGTTCATTCTTCACATTAGTAGGAAGTAGTTTACGAATCAACAAGATTATGTAACTCGGATCAACTGACGTCGCAATGTCAAATAACTGAAAATAAAAATAAAAATAAAATAAAGCTGAAAGCTATTGCATTAACACCTGAATCATTCAACAACATTGCCCAAAAATTCCTTTCAACCCTAAATACATACATTTCAACTATATATTTCCAATTCCACCCCAAAAAATAATAATAATAACTCAATATAGCCAGTTCATCTCTGCCACATAAACATCGAATTGGACTAAAAAATTCATTTTTAAATGCATCATAACCATAATCTATCAATCATAGCTAATAGCAAAACGGCAAGCAAACTAAAACCCTAGCTTTCAAGAATTTATGCACAATATACACTAAAATAGATAAAAGAGATTGCGCATGGCAGTTCGTAGACAGTAACGGAAAAGAAAAACAATCAAGTGAAATCAGAGCCGTTAATTGAAACCTCATCAGGCGGTGCAGGGGGATGATGTGAAGGTCCATGATGGTCTTCTCCTGCTTGTTCTTCCTCTTCTTCTTTATCTTCGAACGTCATAATCGCTTTGTTTTTTTACGAGAAATCAGGAGCTTCAATCGAAGTATTGGATTGTTTTCCCTATTAACTTCGAAAAATTTCCCTCTACTTAATGAATCAAACACCTCCCTTGCTGTATATCCGTGGAGAGTTTTTGTAATATAAAGTAAGATTCATGTCGTCATAAAAATATTCGTGGGAGGTAATTTTAATTTTTTTAATTATTAAATAATTAAATAGAATTTTAATTTTAATTATAAGAGTTAAAAATTTGAATAAAATTTTAGAAAATTAATATATATACTGTAAGGGATACGAGGAGTATAAGAATCTCAATTATAAAAACTAATTATAAATTAAATAATAACGTGATATCTGTAGTTTGCAGGTTAGCATTGAAAAAAAAACACCTCCCTCTATTTTCTCTCTTCAAAATTTTTCGGCCTTTCTAAGTAGATGTAGTCTCCAGAATTACCAGGACGTCCCTCACTTTTCTTTAATTTGCTTGGGTTCCTCTGTTGCAATTTTTTTTCTTTTTGAATGCACCCGTCTACCCCTATCTATGAGAGGAAAATTAAAATTATAATTACTCCTACCTATTAATAGAAAGGGAAATAAGTCTTAATACCAAATTTTTATTAGTGGTAGGATTTGAACTGCACCCCTAAACTTTTAGGACGCGCGTTTTCTCATTGGGCTACGTCCGTCAGTTGTAGCTTGTTATACATACAAAAATAAAAGTTAAGACTTTTTTAAATGAGCATAGTTCATAGAAATAATCTAATTTCTAAAAAAGAAATACAATATTCATTAGGGATGGACATTTTGATCGGGTTAATCGAATTCAAAATTATTTCAAACTCACTTCAGCTTGGACTAAGGCTTTGAAACCATTTAAGTTTAAAATTCAAAATCGATCTTGTTCTGAATTGAATATTTAATTCGATTGGATTAATCAAATAAATTGAAAAGAATTTTCAAGAAGTAATTAAATAAATCCATATAAATTTGTAGGGTTATCTTCTTCTTCAGTTTAGTTTGGTTGTAATTACAAATTTAGATTCAATTTTGAAAAGAATTGAATTCTTTAAATTGAATGGATTGCAACCCAAACTGAAACTCAATTGAAACCTAATTTGCCCACCCTTAATTTTGGAAGTAAAAATTCTTTCAACACTAAAATAATTTCATTTTTGTCTAAAGTAAAGAAATTGCGTTGCATTTTATGTATATCTACTACTTTCTTTTTATGCATATGAAGAGTTTGAACTTACATGTATGACCTTGCACATTTTAGATAATAAATACTATTTCATCCTTTTATTGATAACATAGAGATTCCAACCTAAATTTTAATAGCATGTGTTACTAATTATGAATGTAAAATTATTTATTATTATATTTTAATATTCAATAAATATTTGTCGCATATATTAGGTGTCAAGTACTAGGATATTTAGCATTATACTATAATAAAACTTGAGGAAGATAGAAGGAATAAAGATTGTATTTTCAAATAAAAAATATCTTCATAATATAAAGGAGTCAAGAGTTGTTGTATGTTTGGTATAACTTATCTAATAAATATTAATATTTATTTTATCGCATGAGTACTTTATAAATTTTTTGTTGTTATTTTTTTTAATAGAACTTTTGAATATTATATAACTTATTTTGAAAAGTTTTTTTAAAATATTAAAATATCTAAAATATCTTTGACTTATTTCATAATCTTATTTTACTATTTTCATAATATAACTTTAAATAACTTACCTATTCAAATAATTTTAAAATTTTTAATAAAAACTCTCATCGACAACTAAACAATTAAAATTATTTTAAAAAAAATTCTACTTAAATAAATTTTATTTAAAAATTATACCAAATTTTTGGGTAATATCGGGCAATGACTTCTCGAGGCCCTTCTAGCTCGAATAAAACACCCCGAGGACATCTTAGCTCGAGCAGAAGGCTCGACTACTTGCACGAAGACGACCTCACCAGACGTCTCTCCTGGGCAAGGTCGAGGAATTCAGAGCCGCGCGAGCCCCAAGCACTCCTCTGCCTGCTCGAGGTCTTTCACCCCGGTCAAAGCCGGTCAAGGTCGAGAACCGAGCACTCCTTTCCTGCTCACAGAGATCAAGTCCCCGAGCACAACTGGTTTGCGCAGTCATGAGACGAATGGAATGTGAGACCCGGCCCAGGGCAGCCCGGCCCGATTTCTCAGAATCTTGGCACACCTTTTAATGTCTGACCAAAGCTCCACGTAGTATGGTGGTAGTACTATTACCGATGGCCGGCACATGGAGTCATCATTCCTAGCGCATTTGCCCGACATGGTGATCTGGCCATGTGGACCGGATTAAGGAGACAGCCGCGCATCCCTAAGGAATATTACGCCAATCCCGGCTGTCAGAGGGACCCAGACACCACCAACGCGGGAGTGGACAGCTTGGAAATGAAAAGAGCGGGAAAAATAGAGTATAAAAGGAAACGAAGGGGAACGTTACAAGGGTTGGAAATTTTTATTGACAAGGGGTTCTGAAAAAGAGACACAGGTTCCTTTCTATTTCGATTTCTTTTATCTGAACTCTCTGAAAACATCTTATTCATTCAAAAAGGGAGGGCGAGAAAATATCCCTTTCATCTTTCCGGTCTCCTTCATTAAAGGAGATTCTAAAAAGAACAACCCGATTACTGACTTGAACGTCGGAGGGTTTCGCTGAACACGCTCGGCGACCCCGACCACTGTTTCACGTGAGCACAGTGCGGGAGATCATCGCTCGGAAGAGGCAGGTGAAAGCGGGAAGAAGGAGACAATCCCGCTCGAGCTCGAGCTAATCGTGGTGAGGATCACTGTAGATAGTCTCGAGCTGGTTGAAGGTCGAGGTACTTATTCGGAGGGAGAGGTGCGCAGGTTGGCTCAAGTTGTGGAAGATCTACGGGGGAACGGAAAGAGCCCAAGCTGGCGAATAATCTTGGATAACGAATCTCCACTATCGACGGAGATCATGGGTGTCACGATCCCACGTGACTTTCGCTTCCGGATCTGAAGTTTTCGGGGAAAAGTGATTCGTTAGTGCACATAGAGACGGTTCAGCGACATGATGGGGTGCAAGGATTGTCGAGCTCGGAGATGTCGAGCCTTCCACTACCTCGGAGGGAAGAGCGAGAGATCGTGCATGCAGACTCCACGGGAAGCATCTTGAGCTTTGAGCGGATGTGTAGGGAGTTTGCGAGAGCAATTTCGGTAGCGGTGACCCCGAGGATGACATGATGGGTCATCGGAAGTAAGGCGAGAGGAAGGAGAGTCCCTCGGGAGTTTATCAAAAGATACCATAGATCGGTTCTAGATCTTGGTGCGTTTAACCATCCCGAGCTCTAAAAGGATTGAAGGATGGTATTCGGATGGGAGACCATGGTACAACCTGCGGAGTCCTTCGATCCATTCGTATTCGGATGCGTATGAGCAGGTAAAACTGGATATGGTAATTGAAGAAGAAAAAGCGACCAAAATGAGGAATGAGCAAGTCAATGGAGTAAGGAGGAAGGAGAAGGGGTCTGCCTGAGGCGCATGAGCTTAGCGACGAGGGACCGGGTTGCCCATCTGACCCTTACCGGAGAGCTTCCCATCGCGGATGGTTCCCTTGCCCTCTCGCAGGTCCCGGGCGGGACTACAGAGAGTACAGGCGTCATGATGGCCACACATCCCGTAATCAGCCGCCAAGCGGACTGAGATGAACCATATGAGGCGGATCGCCGTTACCGCCCCACGAGAAGTTTCCTGAGGGACGAGGCGATCAGCTGGTGGAGCAGAGCCTCGCTTATGAGCAATACACGAGGCTGAAGGTATCTCTTGAAGAGATACTTCAAGTGGCTGAGGAGCGAGGGCTACTGAGCCCTCCGACGTCGATGACCAAATCAGCTAGCAAGCGAAACAGGGGGCAATTCTGCCGTTTCCATGGAGACCATGGCCACACCACATTACAGTGCCGTGATTTTGAAAAACCAGGTGGAGGATCTAGTTAGGAATCGGTACCTGGATGAGTTTGTAGAAGGAGGGCACCCGGTGGTTGAGCAGCAGCCTGAGGAAGGTGACCGGGCTTACGAAATTTATTTCAGGAGGGCCAACGATGGCAGAAAGCTCCAATAGGGCCCGGAAAAACTACTGCAGATATGCCGCTGCCGGCCGAGAAGTCTTGTTCATTGCCCCTGCTGCCAAAAAGGCCAAGGTTCGGCAGGTGCCAATTATGTGGACGGATGAGGACGAGGAGGGGGTGCTGTACCCCCACGAGGATGCCCTGGTGGTGAAGGCCAATGTAACGAACAAGGAAGTTGATCGAATACTGGTAGACTCAGGGAGCTCGGTAGATATTCTCTTCAAATCCACACTCGAGGATTTAGGAATAATAGGTGCGAGCCTCGAGCAGACAAGCACTTCCTTGAAAGGATTCGGGGGAGGAAAGCTAATACCTCTGGGAATCATCAAACTGGCAGTAACCATGGGCTCAAAGCCTTTCGAGAAGAACATGATCTTTGGATTCGTGGTGGTAGATGAAGCCAGCCCGTACCAGGCGATTTTAGGGAGGCCATTCATGAGGATCAGCCAATGCGTGCTATCCACCCATTACTTGGCTCTAAAGTATCGAGTAAAAGGCAGCTAAAGGGTGGCGAGGAGCTGCTACGCTGTAGCTACCAAAGAAACTATGCAGATAACCTCGCTGGACACGAGGGGGGACTTGAGGAACGGAAGGCAAGAGCCAACCGAGAAGTTAGAGGAGGTCGGGGTGAGAGCAGGTGAACCCAAGAAGAAAGTCCGAATCGGCTCGGGCCTTAGCGAGCCGTTGAAGGAAAAGTTGGTGGAATGTCTGCGAGCACACGAAGATGTGTTCGCATGGACCTGCGAGGATATGCCAGGATCGACCCGAGTGGCGTGTCACGGTGGCGATCTGGAGAGATGCTAAGCCGGTGAGGCGGAAGAGGAGATGCGTTAACCAGGAGAGATACGAAGCCATCAACTGCGAGGTTGACAAGCTGCTGAAAGTGGGATTCATACGGGAGGTATCCTACCCCGAATGGATCTCGAATGTGGTGCTGGTGAAGAAAGCGAATGGGAAATGGAGAGTGTGTGTTGACTTCACAGACGTGAACAGGGTCTGCCCAAAAGATAGTTTTCCACTACCAAAGATAGACCAACTGGTGGATTATACTGGCGAGGCACGAGTCGCTTAGTTTCATGGATGCATTCTCGGGATATAACCAAATTCCATGCACCGATCAGACGAGAAGTGTACAGCCTTCATCACCAATCAAGGGCTGTACTACTATAAGGTCATGCCTTTCGGCCTAAAGAATGCAGGGGCGACGTATCAGAGGCTAGTTAACAAGGTCTTCAAGCCATTGATCGGTCGGACTATGGAGGTGTATGTAGATGACATGATCACCAAGTATAAAGACGCGGAGGAGCATGTAAGGCATCTAGCGGAGACCTTTGCACTCTTAAGAAAGTACCGGATGAAGCTTAACCCCGAGAAATGTGCCTTTGGAGTGAGTTCGGGAAAATTCTTAGGATTCATGGTGAGTCACAGGGGGATCGAGGCCAATCCAGAAAAGATAAGAGCTGTGGTGGAGATGAGGTCCCACGTGACCTCGAGGAGATCTGAGTCGGCCGGCAAACTAGCGTCCCTCAGCGAGTTCGTATCTCGAGCCACGGATAAATCTAGGAGTCTTCTTCCAGGAAATGAAGAAGGGCAAGAAGACAAAGTGGACGTCCGAATGCAGGCGGCGTTCCGGCAGTGAAAGAGTATCTGTTGAAAGCTCCGTTACTATCAACACCTCGAGCAGGAGAGGTACTGTTTATATATTTGGTCGTGTCCCAATGGGCAACGAGCTCGGTTCTGGTAAGGGAGGTGTCGAGTGCAGTGCCACTGTTTATTACACGAGCGGAGCGTTGCTTAGAAGCGAGACCCGGTATCCACCGATGGAGAGTGGGCACTGCCACAGTCACAGCGGCCGAAGCGAGGCCTTATTTTCGAGCACATTCGGTGGTGGTCTTGGTCGACCGACCTCTCGGGCAAACTCTGTACAAACACGAGACTTACGGAAGGTTGGTGAAATGGTCGGTGGAGTTAAGCGAGTTTGACGCTTAATTACCAACCCGAACGACCATAAAAGCACGACCTTTAGGCGACTTTGTGGTCGAGTGCACGGCGAGGATGAGGAGGCGGAGGCGTGCCGCACAAAGCTCCCGGACCTCGACCAACACACGGATAGTCACGATAGATGGATCCTGCGGAAGTCGGGAGGCGGGAGCAGGAGTTGTGCTCCTAAGTCCAGAAGGGGCATAGATGCAATATGCTGTGAAGTTAGAGTTCGAAGTCACCAATAATCAGGCCGAGTACCAAGTTGTAATAGCAGGGTTGAAGCTCGCCTCAGTGGTAAAAGCAGAGGAGATAAAGCTTGAAGCAGACTCGCGGTTGGTAGCGAATCACCTCGACGAGAGCTTCAGGGCAAAGTGGAGAAGATGGAAGCCTACCTTGGAAGGTAAGGCGGTTAATGGGAATTTCTAGGCTGTCGAGGTGGAGCAGATCCAAGGGGAAGAATTTTCGAGCGGATATGATAGCTCGCATGGCGGCCGCATCGAACCCCAAGTTTCCAAAGTCTATCCCTTTGGAAATGAAGACCTGCTCGAGCATCGGCGGGGAAGACGAGGTGATGAGCCTATCGACGAGCAACACCTGGATGGAGCCGATCATTTCTTATCTCAAGGAAGGGACAGTGCCGGCCGATAAGAAGCAGGCAAGGAAGTTGAGGTGCAAAGCAGCCAGGTACACTCTCATCGATGGAGTCTTATATGAGCGAGGTACACTCTCCCTCTGCTGCGATGTTTAGACCAGAGGAGGCCGATTATATCCTCCAGAGAGATACACGAGGGAATCTGTGGAAATCGATTACAGCGCGAGGTCTTTGGCTTTCGAGGCCTTGAGGCGAGGATATTTTGGCCTCGCATGCATCGAGATGCTCGGGAGAAGACAGAAGCTGCAAGAGTTGCGGAGCTTTGCTAACTACCTAACTCGACCTCCGGAGAACCTTACGGTGATGGATTCGCCATGGCCATTTGCTCGATGGGAATTGATTTGATCGGACCATTGCCGAAGGAAAGCATCCGCCACCCATGCCATAGTAGCGATTGATTATTTCACTAAATGGGTCGAAGTGGGAGCCTTAGCAGCATCACGGAAGGTAAAACCATCGACTTTATTTGGAAGAATGTGATTTGCGGTATGGGATCCCTCATGCGTTAGTCACCAGATAATGGGAGGCGGTTTGATAATGGCAAGTTCGGAGACTTACGTCGGAATCCGGGGATAGAGTTGAGTTTTGCTCTCCCTCGCACCCATGAGCCAATGGGCAAGTAGAGGCCGCGAATAAAATTATAAAGCGCCTCACGAAGACAAGGCTAGGCGAGCAAAATGAGCACAGGTGGACGAGCTACACGGTGTCTTGTGGGCTTACGAACCACACACAAGCAGCCACTAAAGAGACCCCATTCTCCTTGGCGTTTGGGCACGAAGCAATGGTTCCTGCTGAGATAGGAATGGGGCACTTGCCGGACGAGCATTTCAACGAGGAGCAAAACAACGAGCGAGATGTGTGCGAGCTCGAACTTGCTTTGGAGGAAGAGAGAAAGGGTAGGCTGTTAAGATCTCGGAATATCAACGAAGAGTGGCTCGTTATTACAACCAAAATGTACACATTCATGGGTTCAGGTGGGTGATTGGGTCTTGAGGAAAGTCAACGAGCACGAAGGACCCGAGGCAAGGTGTACTAGGACCAAATTGGGAAGGCCCTTATCGAGTCACTCAGTTAGCAGGACCAGGAGCATATCGGCTAGTTCATCTAGACGGACGAGAGGTCAAGAGGCCGTGGAACGCACAACTCTTGAGGAAGTATTTCGAGTAAGTCTCCTTGTATTGTAAAGTGCTAATGTAAAATTTCTCCCAAAATGGGATATGTAAAAGTATAAATGTATGCAAGAATAAAAAAGCATTCATAATGTAAGTTCAAGATGAAGAGCAAAAGTCAAGAAGAACTCCTTGGCGGAAGTCCCAGCGGGACGGTGCCATCTTGGGTCGATTGCGGGCCGGCGGGAGTATCACGAGAAGAAGCTTGGGTCGATTGCGGGCCCGGCGAGCGACTTCGTGAAGAATGCTACGGCCGGAAGTCCCAAGCCTAAGTCTTAGGCGGGACGATGCCTAGCGATGGTCGATTAAAGGCGGAGGCGGAAGAAGTTCAAGAAGAACTCCTTGGCGGAAGTCCCAGCGGGACGGTGCTATCTTGGGTCGATTGCGGGCCGGCGGGAGTATCGCGAGAAGCTTGGGTCGATTCGGGCGGCGAGCGACTCATGACGCTGACGGAAGTCCCAAGCCTAAGTCTTGGGCGGGACGGTGCCTAGCGGTCGGTCAAAAGGCCGGCGGAAGAAGTTCAAGAACAACTCCTTGGCGGAAGTCCCAGCGGGGCGGTGCCATGCTTGGGTCGAGTGCGGGCCGGCGAGCGGCTCATGAAGAGCGCTACGGCGGAAGTCCCAAAGCCTAAGTCTTAGGCGGGACGGTGCTAGCGGTCGATTAAAGGCCGGCGGAAAAAGTTCAAGAAGAACTCCTAGGCTAGAAGCCCAGTCGGGACGGTGCCATGCTTGGGTCGATTGTAGGCCCAGCGGGAGTATCCAGGAAGAAGCTTAGGTCGATTGCGGGCCGGCGGTGGAACTCCTTGGCTAGAAGTCCCAGCGGGACGATGCCATGCTTAGGTCGATTGCGGGCCGGCGGGAGTATCACGAGAAGAAGCTTGGGTCGATTGCGGAGCCGACGAGCGGCTCGTGAAGAACTCTACGACTAGAAGTCCGAAGCCTAAGTCTTAGGCGGGACGGTTGCCTAGCGGTCGATTAAAGGCCGAGCGAAGAAGTTCGAGAAGAACTCCTTGGCGGAAGTCCCAGCGGGAAGGTGTCATGCTTGGGTCGATTGGAGGCCGGCGGGAGTATCACGAGAAGAAGCTTGGGTCGATTGCGAGGCCGGCGAGGCGGCTCGCGAAGACAGCTACGGCCGAAGTCCCAAGCCTAAGTCTTAGGCGGGATGGTGCTAGCGAGGTCGATTAAAATGTCCGAGCGGAAGAAGTTCAAGAAGAACTCCTTGGCGGAAGTCCAGCGGGGACGGTTGCCATCTTGGGTCGAGTGCGAGGCCGAGCAAGAGTATCACGAGAAGAAGCTTGGGTCGATTGCAAGCCGGCGGGAGTATCACGAGAAGAAGCTTGGGTCATTTGCGGGCCGGCGAGAATAACTCATGGCGGAAGACCCAGCGGGACGGTGCCATGCTTGGGTCAGTGCGGGCCCGGCGGAAGAAGCTCGTGAAGACGCTACGGCCGAAGTCCCAAGCCTAAGTCTTAGGCGGGACGGTGCCTAGCGGTCAGTCAAAAGGCCGGCGGAAGAGTTCAAGAAGAACTCCTTGGCGAGAGTCCAGCGGAGACGGTGCCATGCTTGGGTCGGTGCGGGGCCGGCGAGAGTATCGCGAAGAAGCTTGGGTCGATTGCAAGCCGGCGGGAGTATCACGAGAGAAGCTTGGGTCATTTGCGGGCCGGCGGAATAACTCCTTGGCGGAAGACCCAGCGGGACGGTGCCATGCTTGGGTCAGTGCGAGGCCGGCGGGAGTATCACGAAGAAGCTTGGGTCGATTGCGGGGCCGGCGGAAGAAGCTTCATGAACAGCTACGGCCGAAGTCCCAAGCCTAAGTCTTAGGCGGGACGGTGCCTAGCGGTCGGTCAAAGGCCGGCGGAAGAAGTTCAAGAAGAACTCCTTGGCGGAAGTCCAGCGGGACGGTGCCATCTTGGGTCGAGTGCGAGGCCGAGCAAGAGTATCACGAGAAGAAGCTTGGGTCGATTGCAAGCCAGGCGGGAGTATCACGAGAAGAAGCTTGGGTAATTTGCGGGCCGGCGAGAATAACTCCTTGGCGGAAGACCCAGCGGGGCGGTGCCATGCTTGGGTCGAGTGCGAGGCCGGCGGGAGTATCACGAGAAGAAGCTTGGGTCGATTGCGGGCCCGGCGAAGCGACTCATGAAGAACGCTACGGCCGAAGTCCCAAGCCTAAGTCTTAGGCGGGACGGTTGCTAGCGGTCGATTAAAGGCCGGCGGAAGAAGTTCAAGAAGAAGTCCTTGGCGGAAGTCCCGTCGGGACGGTGCCATGCTTGGGTCGATTGTAGGCCCGGCGGGAGTATCACGAGAAGAAGCTTGGGTCGATTACGGGCCGGCGGTGGAACTCCTTGGCTAGAAGTCCCAGCGGAGCGGTGCCATGCTTGGGTCGAGTGCGGGCCGGCGGGAGTATCACGAGAAGAAGCTTGGGTCGATTGCGGGCCCAGGCGAGCGGCTTCATGAAGAGCAATGCGGTCGGAAGTCCGAGCCTAAGTCTTGGGCGGGATGGTGCCTAGCAGGTCGATTGTAGGCCGGCGGAAGCTCGAGAAGAATGCTACGGCTAGATGTCCCAAGCCTAGCGTTAGGCGGGACGATTGCTACTGGTCAGTGCGAGGCTGGCGGGAGTAATGTCGAGAAGAGGCTTGGGTCGATTGCGGGGCCAGGCGAGCGGCTCATGAAGACGCTTCTGACCGAAGTCCCAAGCCTAAGTCTTAAGCGGGACGGTGCCTAGCGGTCGATTAAAGGCAGAGCAAAAAGTTCAAGAAGAACTCCTTGGCTAGAAGCCCAGTCGGAGACGGTGCCATGCTTGGATCGATTGTAGGCCCAGCGGGAGTATCCAGGAAGAAGCTTTGGTCGATTGCGGGGCCGGTAGTAGAACTCCTTGGCTAGAAGTCCCAGCGGGACGATGCCATGCTAGGTCGAGTGCGGGCCGGCGGGAGTATCACGAGAAGAAGCTTGGGTCGATTGCGAGGCCCAGCGAGCGGCTCGAGAAGAACACTACGGCCGGAAGTCCGAAGCCTAAGTCTTGGGCGGGACGATGCCTAGCGGTCGATTAAAGGCCGGCGGAAGAAGTTCAAGAAGAACTCCTTGGCGGAAGTCCAGCGGGAAGGTGCCATGCTTGGGTCGATTGGAGGCAGGAAGAAGCTTGGGTCGAGTGCGGGCCCGGCGAGGCAGTTCATGAACAGCTTCTGACGGAAGTCCCAAGCCTAAGTCTTAGGCGGGACGGTTGCTAGCGGTCGATTAAAGGCCGGCGGAAGAGTTCAAGAACAACTCCTTGGCGGAAGTCCCAGCGGGGCGGTTGCCATCTTGGGTCGAGTGCGAGGCCGGCGGGAGTATCACGAGAAGAAGCTTGGGTCGATTGCGGGCCGGCGAGAACCGACTTCATGAAAATGATCTGACGGAAGTCCCAAGCCTAAGTCTTAGGCGGGACGGTTGCTAGCGGTCGATTAAAGGCCGGCGGAAGAAGTTCAAGAACAACTCATGGCGGAAGTCCCAGCGGGACGGTGCCATGCTTGGGTCGAGTGCGGGCCCGGCGGGGAATATCCGAGAAGAAGCTTGGGTCGATTGCGGGCCCGGTAGAAGCGGCTTCATGAAGAGCTACTGACGGAAGTCCCAAGCCTAACTCTTGGGCGGGACGGTTGCTAGCGGTCAGTCAAAGGCCGGCGGAAGAGTTCAAGAAGAACTCCTTGGCGGAAGTCCAGCGGGACGGTGCCATCTTGGGTCGAGTGCGGGGCCGGGCAAGAGTATCCGAGAAGAAGCTTGGGTCGATTGCAAGCCGGCGGGAGTATCACGAGAAGAAGCTTGGGTCGTTTGCGGGCCGGCGAGAATAACTCCTTGGCGGAAGACCCAGCGGGACGGTGCCATGCTTGGGTCAGTGCGAGGCCGGCGGGAGTATCACGAGAAGAAGCTTGGGTCGATTGCGGGCCGGCGAGCGACTTCATGAAGACGCTACGGCCGAAGTCCCAAGCCTAAGTCTTAGGCGGGATGGTGCCTAGCGGTCGATTAAAAGGCCGGCGGAAGAAGTTCAAGAAGAACTCCTTGGCGGAAGTCCAGCGGAGACGGTGCCATGCTTGGGTTAATGCGAGGCCGAGCAAGAGTATCACGAGAAGAAGCTTGGGTCAATTGCAAGCCCGAGCGGGAGTATCACGAGAAGAAGCTTGGGTCATTTGCAGGCCCGAGCAGAATAACTCCTTGGCCAGAAGACCCAACGGGACGGTGCCATGCTTGGGTCAGTGCGAGGCCGGCGGGAGTATCCGAGAAGAAGCTTGGGTCGATTGCGGGCCGGCGAGCGGCTTCATGAAGAATGCTACGGCGGAAGTCCCAAGCTTAAGTCTTAGGCGGGACGGTGCCTAGCGGTCGATTAAAAGGCCGGCGGAAGAAGTTCAGAAGAAGTCCTTGGCGGAAGTCCAGCGGGAAGGTGCCATGCTTGGGTCGATTGGAGGCCGGCGGGAGTATCACGAGAAGAAGCTTGGGTCGATTGCGGGCCGGCGAGGCGGCTTCATGAAGACGCTACTGACGGAGTCCCAAGCCTAAGTCTTAGGCGGGATGGTGCTAGCGGGTCGATTAAAGGCCGGCGGAAGAAGTTCAAGAAGAACTCCTTGGCGGAAGTCCCAGCGGGACGGTGCCATGCTTGGGTCAGTGCGGGCTGAGCAAGAGTATCACGAGAAGAGCTTGGGTCGATTGCAAGCCGGCGGGAGTATCACGGAAGAAGCTTGGGTCGTTTGCGGGCCGGCGGAATAACTCCTTGGCGGAAGACCCAGCGGGACGGTGCCATGCTTGGGTCGAGTGCGAGGCCGGCGGGAGTATCACGAGAAGAAGCTTGGGTCGATTGTAGGCCGGCGAGCGGCTTCATGAAGACGCTACGGCCGAAGTCCCAAGCCTAAGTCTTAGGCGGGACGGTGCCTAGCGGTCGATTAAAGGCCGGCGAGGAAAAGTTCAAGAAGAAGTCCTTGGCGGAAGTCCCGTCGGGACGGTGCCATGCTTGGGTCGATTGTAGGCCCGGCGGGAGTATCCGAGGAAGAAGCTTGGGTCGATTCTGAGGCCGGCGGTGAGAACTCCTTGGCTAGAAGTCCCAGCGGGACGGTTGCCATGCTTGGGTCGAGTGCGAGGCCGGCGGGAGTATCGCGAGAAGAAGCTTGGGTCGATTGCGAGGCCCAGGCGAGGCGGCTTCATGAAGAACAATCCGGTCGAAGTCCGAAGCCTAAGTCTTAGGCGGGATGGTGCCTAGCAGGTCGATTGTAGGCCGGCGGAAGCTCAGAAGAATGCTACGGCTAGATGTCCCAAGCTAGCTGTAGGCGGGACGATTACTAGCTGAGTCAGTGCGGGCTGGCGGGAGTAATGTCGGAAGAGGCTTGGGTCGATTGCGGGGCCGGCGAGCGGCTCATGAAGACAGCTACGGCCGGAAGTCCCAAGCCTAAGTCTTAAGCGGGACGGTTGCTAGCGAGGTCGATTAAAGGCACGAGCAAAAAGTTCAAGAAGAACTCCTTGGCTAGAAGCCCCGTCGGGACGGTGCCATGCTTGGATCGATTGTAGGCCCAGCGGGAGTATCCAGGAAGAAGCTTTGGTCGATTGCGGGGCCGGCGGTAGAACTCCTTGGCTAGAAGTCCCAACGGGACGATGCCATGCTTGGGTCGAGTGCGAGGCCCGGCGGGAGTATCACGAGAAGAAGCTTGGGTCGATTGCGGGCCCAGCGAGGCGGCTCGAGAAGAACACTACGGCGGAAGTCCAGAGCCTAAGTCTTAGGCGGGACGGTTGCCTAGCGGTCGATTAAAGGCCGGCGGAAGAAGTTCAGAAGAACTCCTTGGCGGAAGTCCAGCGGGAAGGTGCCATGCTTGGGTCGATTGGAGGCAGGAAGAGCTTGGGTCAGTGCGGGCCGGCGAGCGACTCATGAAGAGCTCTGGCGAAGTCCCAAGCCTAAGTCTTAGGCGGGACGGTGCTAGCGGTCGATTAAAGGCCGGCGGAAGAGTTCAAGAACAACTCCTTGGCGGAAGTCCAGCGGGACGGTGCCATGCTTGGGTCGAGTGCGGGCCGGCGGGAGTATCGCAGAAGAAGCTTGGGTCGATTGCGAGGCCGGGTAGAAGCGGCTCATGAAGAGCTACTGGCGGAGTCCCAAGCCTAACTCTTGGGCGGGACGGTTGCTAGCGGTCGAGTCAAAGGCCGGCGGAAGAGTTCAAGAAGAACTCCTTGGCGGAAGTCCAGCGGGAAGGTGCCTTGCTTGGGTCGATTGTAGGCCGGGCAAGAGTATCCTGAAGAAGCTTGGGTCGATTGCGGGCCCAGTCGAGGCGACTCATGAAGAACACTACGGCCGGAAGTTAGAAGCCTAAGTCTTAGGCGGGACGGTTGCTAGCGGTCGATTAAAGGCCCAGCGGAAGAAGTTCAAGAAGAACTCCTTGGCGGAAGTCCCAACGGGACGGTGCCATGCTTGGGTCGATTATAGGCCGGCGGGAGTATCACGAGAAGAAGCTTGGGTCGATTGCGGGGCCGGCGAGCGGCTTCATGAAGAGCAGCTACGGCGAAGTCTCGAAGCCTAAGTCTTAGGCGGGACGGTTGCTAGCGGTCGATTAAAGGCCGGCGAGAAAAAGTTCAAGAAGAACTCCTTGGCGGAAGTCAGCGGGACGGTGCCATCTTGGGTCGATGCGAGGCCGGCGGGAGTATCGCGAGAAGAAGCTTGGGTCGATTGCGGGGCCGGCGAGCGGCTTCATGAACAGCTACGGCCGAAGTCTCAAGCCTAAGTCTTAGGCGGGATGGTGCTAGCGGTCGATTAAAGGCCGGCGAGAAGAAGTTCAAGAAGAACTCCTTGGCGGAAGTCCAGCGGGACGGTGCCATGCTTGGGTCGAGTGCGAGGCCCGGCGGGAGTATCACGAGAAGAAGCTTGGGTCGATTGCAAGCCGGCGGGAGTATCGCGAAGAAGCTTGGGTCATTTGCGGGCCGGCGAGAATAACTCCTTGGCGGAAGACCCAGCGGGACGGTGCCATGCTTGGGTCGATGCGAGGCCGGCGGGAGTATCCGAGAAGAAGTTTGGGTCGATTGCGGGCCGGCGAGCGGCTCATGAAGACGCTACGGCGGAAGTCCCAAAGCCTAAGTCTTGGGCGGGACGGTGCCTAGCGGTCGATTAAAATGCCGGCGGAAGAAGCTCAGAAGAAATCCTTGGCGGAAGTCCCATCGGGACGGTGCCATGCTTGGGTCAATTGTAGGCCCAAGCGGGAGTATCACGAGAAGAAGCTTGGGTCAATTGCAGGCCCGAGCAGTAGAACTCCTTGGCTAGAAGTCCCAACGGGACGGTGCCATGCTTGGGTCAATTGCAGGCCCGAGCAGGAGTATCACGAGAAGAAGCTTGGGTCAATTGCAGGCCCAAGCAGAAGCAGCTCGCGAAGAACACTACGGTCAGAAGTCCCGAAGCCTAAGTCTTAGGCGGGACGGTGCCTAGCACGGGTCAATTGTAGGCCCGAGTAGTAGCTCAAGAAGAATGCTACGGCTAGATGTCCCAAAGCCTAAGTGTTAGGCGGGGCGATTGCTAGCCAGGTCGAGTCGCGAGCTGGCGGGAGTAATGTCGAGAAGAGGCTTGGGTCGATTGCGGGCCCGGCGGAAGAACTCCTTGGCCAAAGTCCCAAAGCCTAAGTCCTAGGGTGGGCGATTGCTGCAAAGCTAGTCACAAGTGAAGGAAGTTCGTGAATAATGCTAAGGCCAAAAGTCCCTAAGCCTAAGCTTTAGGCCGGACGGTGTCTAGCAAGAGCCAAATGTGGGCTCGAGCAAGTTGATTGAGCTTGCAAAATAAAACATAAGGCTCTCAGCCTAAGTCAAAGCAAAACTCTACCATGCATGGGTTAAACAGCATTACACTTGGGCATAAAGGAAAATAGAAAGTCCAACACTTAGAAGTTTTCTACTTAGCAAGTGTATTCGAAGTCAATTCAACATAGAAGACAAAAGCATACGCAGACGAGCATGCAATAGAGTTGTTCAACATGTGTCTTTTTATTTCATTAAAATAATTACATATGTAAAAAAAAAAAAAAGGGAGAGTCCAAATCATGTGGCAGGAGTGATGTCGTCAGAGGCAGCAAGAGGAGGCGGCATCAGTTTGGAGGGACGTCGGCGGCATCGGCGGGAGGAAGACCGGCATCCGCGGGAGAGCGATGAAGGAACATCGAGAAGGAAGGGCATCGGCGGGAGAAGGAGCGAGCTCTGCATCAGCAGTTGGGGGCTCGGACGGAGTGGCTCGAGGATTGCTCATGTATTCGACAACATACCCTTGACCTTGGACATGTCGGCCTCGGGTTATGCCTTGCCAAAGCATCGTGAGGCGATCATAACTAAGTCTGCCCAGTTATTATACTCGGTGGCGGTTGGACCTTGAGGCGTCAATTTGCCCTTGAAGGCGAGCGACTTCTCCTCGATGAGCTGCTCGTAGTAAGACTTCGAGTGTCCAAATCCTTCGAGCATGCTTGATTCATCCTTGGGGTCGGTTAGCTCCTCACGAAGCTCAGAGGCCTTGGAGTCGGCCACTGCTCTCTTCTCTGCAAAATTTAAATTCTCGTCTAGTAGCTTTTGATTCTCCTCATTCAGCTCGTTCACAACCTGCTCCAAGCTCTGAATCCTTGCTTGAAGTTCTTCTTGGGAGCCCCGAGTTGAAGCCCTGAGAAGGGTGACAGCCGCTAAAGCTCGGGAAGAGAGTCGCTGGATGGCGCTGAACAGCTCGTCAGAATTGAAGAACTCTATCTCATCCAGGAATCTGCTGGTCAATTCCTCATTGTAGGCCCTCAGGTAAAGCTCGGAGCGGCCAGGCCGACTTTGCTCCTGCACATTGCCGGCTCGAGGGTGAGCTGGATCAGCGGTCCTTTGTCTCCTGCGATGAGGACCTTCCTCTGCTCGCTCGGTCTGTCGAGCAGAAGAGATAGCTCGAGTGGATGGAGGTGGAGCACTCGCTTCTGCTCGTGGCCTCTTTGAGGTGCTCGCATCTTCCGCTGTCCCCACCCGCTTATGTAACATCTCGCGCATTCTGCTGCTCATCTCTTCGCTTGACACTAAATTGGACTCCAAAAAATTTTGGGGTGTCAACAGCTCCCTGCACGAGCTCGCGTTTGTAAGAACAGTCTGCACACGTGCTCGGCGGCCCCGATTGAATAAGAAGCACCAGGAAGCTGCGAGATACGACCAAAGCAAAGTAATGAGAACAGGACCTGGCGGGAAAACTAAAAGTAAAATCCACAAGGCAAATAAGCGACACGGAGTGCAAAAATCTTTGCGGGACTAGAGGGACTCCCTCGCTACTGAGTCTGACTTGCCCAGCTCTCCCAGCGAATAAGAATTTGCTCTTCAGGTTGCCACCAAAGGTCGGGAGATCGGTGATGGGCTTTTACCCTTGAGTGGAGGTAAGGTAATACCAACCAGACATCCTCGAGCTGCACTTCAGTCGGTAAAGGTGTTTGATTTCCCTCGAGGGTTCACCCAAATCACAGTGTTCCACAAAACAAAGAGTCCGAAAAGGACCCTCCACCCATTCGAGTTCAATTGCCCAGGGGCCAGACGGAACCCAGACAAAACCCGGGTAAAGTAAGGCTGGAGAGGTAGCCTAACCCCCCATTTGAAGCATTCCAAGTATAAGGTCGTGTACCCTTGGGGGACGGTCGGGATCTCACCTCTGCCCGGCAACCTTAAAACTATACTATCGGGTATATTGTAAGTACCCCTAAGTCTATCCAAATCCAACTGGGTGGTCTCACATCTCATATTATCTATGGGGTATTCCCCACGCTCGGACCTCTGAATGGCCCTTGCCCTTTGATCGCGGTGAGTCTCGGTAGCGGGTAATTCCAGATTCGGACTAGAATCCTCACGGGGATTATACTAAGGGTTGTGCCTCACTAGAAGAGGACGAATCCTCTGGCGACATCCTACGGGCCTGTTGGGGATTTGACATTTTCCTAAGGGTATAAACTAACGGGGTTCAACAGGGGAAGAAACAGTGTGGTGGCAGGAAATGGAAGAAGTGGCTTGTACCTGAACTCGAAAGGAAGTGTGGTTAGCCGGAAATCGCCTTGACAGGAAGAAGAAGACCAATAAGTAAGCAGCGGAGAGCTGATTAATTTTGAGTTTGAACGAAAAGTAAGCAAATAGAGGGAACAGTGAAGAACTTGGGGGTTTTTAAAGAGAAGGACGCGTCCCTTCTACTGGCCGCGTGCGTTTCGAGGGACACGACCTTTTAGGTAACGTCCCTTCGAATTTCAAACGCACGGCTGGGATCAACCCACGTGTCCCTCCTTAAATGCGAAATGATTGAAGTGGGAGACAACTGGGAAACGTGGGGAAGTGTAAAGGGCCGCGAATTTGGCCCATCATTAATGAGTTTCCAGTCTTATCTCGTTTCACTCAAAAGACTAGAAACTGGGGGACTGGTGTTTGGGTAATATCGGGCAATGACTTCTCGAGGCCCTTCCAGCTCGAATAAAACACCCCGAGGACATCGTAGCTCGAGCAGAAGGCTCGACTACTTGCACGAGATGACCTCACCGGACGTCTCTCCGGGCAAGGTCGAGGAATTCGAGGCCATGCGAGCCCAAGCACTCCTCCACTGCTCGAGGTCGTTCACCCCGGTCAAGCCGGTCAAAGTCGAGAACAGAGCACTCCTTTCTTGCTCACAGAGATCAAGTCCCCGAGCACAACTGGTTTGCGCAGTCATGAGACGAATGGAATGTGAGACCCGACCAGGCAGCCGGCCCGATTTCTGAGAATCTTGGCACACCTTTTAATGTCTGACCAGGGCTCCACGTGGTATGGTGGTGGTACTATTGTCGATGGCCGGCACATGAAGTCATCATTCCTAGCGCATTTGCCCGACATGGTGATCTGGCCATGTGGACCGGATTAAGGAGACAGCCGCGCATCCCCAGGGAATATTACGCCAATCCCGGCTGTCAGAGGGACCCAGACACCACCAACGCGGGAGTGGACAGCCTGGAAATAAAAAGAGCGGGAAAAATAAAGTATAAAAGAAAACGAAGGGGAACTTTACAAGGGTTGGAAATTTTTATTGACAAGGGATTCTGAAAAAGAGACACAGGTTCCTTTCTATTTCGATTTCTCTTATCTGAACTCTCTGAAAACATCTTATTCATTCAAAAAGGGAGGGCTAGAAAATATCCATTTCATCTTTCCGGTCTCCTTCATTAAAGGAGATTCTAAAAAGAACAACCTGATTACTGACTTGAACGTCGGAGGGTTTTCGCCGAAACACGCCCGACGACCCCTAACCCTGTTTTCTGTGAGCACAGGGCTGGGAGATCATCGTTCTGGAAGAGACAGTGAAACGGGAAGAAGGAGACAATCCTGCTCGAGCTCGAGCTAATCGCGAGCTGAGGATACTGTAGATAGTCTCGAGCTGGTTAAAGGTCGAGGTCCTATTTGGAGGTTCGAAGCACTGTTTGAAGGCACGCGAGAAAAACTGCATCAACACCAAACATAGAGCCTATAGATTGGGCCTTGTTTCCCATATATGCTTAAAGCGTGACTTGCTAATTTCGTGCAAAGATATCTTAATGGATTTCAAAGATGAATGAAAACATTCGAAAGTAATTGTTTTTTTTTTTGGGTCAAAAGTACTTAATACACAGTTTGTAACTGCTGCTAAGGTTGCGAAGAATTTGGCTTTGACCGTCTTGGGAGCTCTACCCACCACAACCAAGGCTACTCTTCGAAAGAAGGCTGTTATTGGCGCATTGATTCTGACCATAAAGATTTTCGCTACATTAGACTTGTTTCTACTGTTGAAGCCACAATGGGAGAAGTATTTTAAATACTTGCAAGTGCTCAGAAGAAAATTATTTTTTGCTGTTCCAAGGCATGAACCACAGTGTAGAGGAAATAAAAATAAAGATATGATTATTTTAGAGTTATTTTAAAGTATAACACTCATTTACAGCCACGCAATTAAAATTATAATATATTTTTTATTGTTTATTACTTTATATATGAAATTAGTGTAATTCTAAAAAAATCATAGCCTTGATAAAAAAAAATCATAGCCTAAAAATAATAATAAAACAGGTTTAATGTAAACGTTTAATTACAAACACGGTAACATCAATGGACAGTTATTATTCTAGTCCAATCTTTTCTTTTATCCTTATGTGCAGATGTCGCATAGAGCTTCTCACATTGTATGGCAATGTAAAGCTTCTTGTTCCCTAAGTTAGCACTGCCCTCATCTTTGAAGAATAAATAGGTGTTCGGGATTATATGTTCCTTAAAGAATATTGATTTTCTGATTAATAAAATATTTTAAGTATTTATTCAGATATTTTAAATTGCATTAATATTTTGAATAAAGTCCATTTAATCATATTATATGTATTTATGCGATCACCATGTGGATTCGCAGAAGACATAAATACAAGTTATCTTATGATTAAATAAATTAAGTTCGTAGTTGATAAATAAATTTGGGCACTTTATTTAGGTATAGACTGTAATAAATTCATTGAGTGATTTGTCTTAATCATGTATGAATTTATTGATGTAGTATGTCTACATTGAACTGGATCACATATGAGATTTAATTAACCTAGTAATAACTATCGGACTTATCAAACCTCATAGGCATTGATTTATTGTAATCTTAATCTTGAGTTAGTTATGATTTCATGATTGTAGTTGTTATTTCATTTGAGTTACCAATGGGCATGACATACACATGTAGTCTAGACTACCCGGTATCTTGGTGGGAACAATTACAAGTATTGAAATTATAGATTAACAATATAGAATTTGTACGACACATCTCTTGATGGATTTTCAGTACTTGATCATAGAATTCTCTGGCCAGAGTGTCTCAACATAAATAAGTATGTTGAAAATGATCATTAGAGAAAACCAGTAAGTATCAAGGAAAAAAATGTAATTAAATTGATTGGATAGTTGAGATATCAATTTAAATTAACGATGTCGTACAAAGGATTGTGTAGTAAAGAAATCAATGTGGCTTTGACGAATTATATTCGAGCATACAATTATGGATGGTAGTTCCAATCTTATAGTAGGGTAGAATTGGAATTAAATAATTATATTTGTTTAAATTACAAATTTAATTATTGTAGCCACTATTTTATGTTCCCAAATGATCTACGGGTTAGCACATTTAATTGACAACACCATCACTGAACCCAAAAACAAGAAAAACTGACATATTAAATAAAAATCATAATTATAATATTTGTTAAGGCTTAGTATGTTATATTCAAATATAAATGGGGACTTGTAATATTTTGCAAGGTGGTCTCCTAGTTAGTTAGACATTCCTTCCACTTTTACGTAAGGGGATAGATAGTTAAAAGATGAATTCTATTTTAAATAGAAATTCTAATCCTAACACATTAGGGTTTTTCATAAGATATTATAAAAGGAACATTATTTTCTTAAAAAAGAGACAGAAAAGAATCTCAGTGATTTTAAGAAAAATAAAAGAAGGCATCTAAGAGTAGCCAGTTACAATTGAGGAGTGGTGAAACAGACGCCCACACGTCCGGTGTTGATCAAACTTGAGTCATAGTCTGGAAGATCATTTGGAAACGGATCTAAAACTCTCAATTGTTCATCTTCTCAAAACATCAAGGTATGAATTTCTAGATTACTTAATTCTTATATGTTGTATGAGATTGGTCCTAAAAGGTTTTAATTGAAAAATTGAAAAACTTAGTTTTATTCCCTACAATAGAGATAAATGTTTTAATTAAAAAATTAAAAAACTTAGTTTTATTCCTTATAATAGACATGAAGATAAATATTCTCATACTTGGAGAGCACATACAGATGAGTGATTCCTGGTATTGAGACCCTCCATAAACTTTCAGGTTCTATGCTGCAATTTCCAATTTATTTGACTTTATTGGTCCATTTTTTAAGTAAGAAAATTTTCTGTTATATTTCATTCCCTTTGAAATTCTTTTTGAATTATATCTCAAAATAACCTATTAAATAAGTTAACTTTGTCATCCAACGTTATCTTAATATTTAAATTTCAACTTCGAATTTCAATATTGTGTAACTCATCAATTAAAATTTTTGTTATATTTTTTTTTCTTAGAATTCTTGTTGAATACATCTCAAATAGTCTATTAAATCTGTTAAATTTGTTATCCAATATGATCTCAATATTTAAATCTCAACTTAAATTTTGATATTATGTTCAACTCATTTATTGAGTGATAAATATGAAATTACTTATTACTTATTACTCAGTTATAGTTGAGAATTTAATATTTGGATCAATAATAATTTTTCTAATTTGATTTGAATTAGCCACTTACTTTATTTGTTTAACCTGAATCCACTTTTCTTATTTAACAAAAGACCGAATTATTTGTGAGACAACGACCTGAATATTAAAAATGTACGATCTGTGATTGGAACTGTTGTTCTTATATCAGTTTAAACGCCAATTAAGAATCACCAAGATCTCACTTAACTCTCTGACAATCAATCAAAGAAACAGCAAGTCAATCACACACTGAACCACACAGACATAACAAATCAAGAGACACCAATATAAGTGGTTCGGCCAGGAGATGGCCTACAAACATTGAAGAACAGAGCAGCAAATCTTATTTTACTCACAGAGAACAAGATAGAAGCTTAAAGATGAAGTTACTAGCTTACAATCCCAAAAATTCATACTCTCTAAGACTATATATACAAGCCTAAAGATCTCTAGAATGATCCATCTTCGTCAGCTGCGTTCTGGATTGTTACAACTGAATCCATATATTTTTCCCACTCCTGATAACAACCCATAACGGCTTTGATCACTTGTTGCTCTCGTGCTATGAATAACTGAAATCAAAACGACTTTAAAGTCTGTCGTTTTAAGCTGGAACTTATAAGTAAGTACACATGACAACAACAAAGTTCTGCTGACAAAACGTGGCTTGTCATCTTCTCTTCTTATTCCAACGACACGTCGCTTAAACTAGAACTGACAATACATACATAACTCGTTACACAAACCGACAAAGCAACACTTTCTCTTGAATCCAGTTTTAAGCTCACACTTCAACAGAAACTTTGAGCTTGCATTCAAGTTCCCTTCTTTGAAAATCCTTACGACTGCCTCATTCAGTATAGCAACGATGAATGTGAAGCCAAAGCCTGCCGTCCAAGCAGGCAGCCACCCGGGAATCCCTTCAATCAATTTGTAAAGTAAGTATAGAACTATCTCGGGAACAGTAGCAATCAAGATGATGGCCAGCCATGGCAACTCGTGCAATTTCTTGAAATACACGGAAATACTAACAACCCACGTTATGAAATAGCAAAAATAAGCAGCGCTTTTCGACATGTAAGCGCCTAAGCGTCCATTATTACTGCTTGCTTTCTCTTTCTTTATTTCAACTGATTCTGTTATTTTTTACTTTGGCGCCCATTTTGTTAGTTTGTAATCAGTTATGGGGTGAGTTAGTCATAAGGACATATCTATCCGGATAGAGGATAGTCTAGATCGATTCATAGATAGATTTCTATCCATATAGATAGGTATCTCCGTGGATAGAGATAAAGCTAGCGAAGCCGCGGAACGCGGGCCATTTACCAGGAACATTTCTAAAGCGATGCGGGGTTATATGGTTGGCGCCTCCGTTCGTTGGAAGTTTTCCAATAACCCATCCATGTTGAGGCCAACCTCTTACTGCACATTGTTGATCCTGATTCGACATTAGAAGTATATTGATTTTTCTCCAATAACCGAATACTTTGTTATTTTCTATTATTTTGGGCGCGTGATTCTTCAATTTACCCCTCGAAAGCATTAATTTTTCCAAAATTCTCCAATATCCATCATTATTCTTCGTCGTTAATCTTAAGGGGCTTTCAATTTCTGTTTTTATTCAGTAATCAGCATCTTCTTCAAATTCTTACATGAATAAATTTGTACTTAACTTTCTTATCTAGAACCTTAACTATAAGAAAGAGACTTCCTCTGGAAAAATTGTCCTTTTCTTTGAGTTACCCATTACCATTTATGTTGAGCATAAGGGAAAATTTTGAAGGGCTATAGTTGCATTCCACCGTTAACAAATTCTCTGCATCAAAAGCAACCCCATTTACTTCTACGAAATTCCTTTGTTTTCGCACCCACATATTCAGCTCCACAATCCATTTTCTTCTGTAAAGTTACCCTGTTATTTATTTTATTTTTATTTTTATTTTCTTGGGGGTAAGAGAACGTTGTTAGATTTGAAAAAAAAAAAAAAGAAAAAAGAACTCCCTTCTCAACTGAAACTTAATTTTCTCGTATAAAGATATTAAAAAAAAATTAGAATTTAGTTAACCACAAAGCATTTGCCATGTGTCAAAACGTTGGAAGCGCCAGGTGTTGGGTTTGAAAAGCTACCCTACCTCCACCAATACGAAGGAAATATCACGAGTGTGAAAATTACACGAAAGGACAAGCTTACCAAACCAGTTATAAGCCACAAAATTAACTGTCAACTACTTGGTCTACTAATAAAAAATTGAAAAAAGAACGCAAATTCAAGTATTTAACGATATCCGAAGCTGAAAAAGTGCCAATAGTTTTATCGCTTATAATCTAATTAAGCGGATACAGTTCCATGAACAGAGCTGGCAAGCAAACATGGCCTCAGCTCCATCGCCTAAAATCCTTCAATTACCCGTTCAATCTCGGTCAGCGTCAGTTAATTATCTTCTCTTCAGCTCGCCATCGCAACCGTGGACTTGTTCACAGATCAGTTCACAGAAGTTGAGAAATGCTTCTCTGTTTCCGATTACAGTGAATGTTTCGTCCAAAGTGAAGTGCTTGACGAAATCAACGGAGGAGGACCGGTTGAGCGAACCGGAGGCGGTTGATGATAATGTTGATGCAGTGAGGGAGGATACGAAGGTGCATGTGAAGCGGCCGCAGAGGATTGCTTCCTCGTCTAGTGATTCTTTATCTCTTGGAATTCGAGAGCCGGTTTATGAGGTTTGTTTTAAATTCTGAATTTTTTTTTTGAGACGCTTTTAATAGAGTGCTTCTAGTAAAATATGCTTCATGCAAAGCACTTTGCAAGGACTTTCTGGAAAGCACTTTTCAAGTGCTTCTTCGAAAAACGCTTTTTGTTTTTTTTTTCCCTTCTTTTTTTTTTTTTTTCGTTATAAGCACTATTAGTACATATCAATTGCTTGTCCGAACAGCACTCTAGTATGTTAAAAAAACATAGCCAAACTCTTTAAAATTAATTAGTTAGTGCCTTCACCTGTTTGAACAAGCTTTTGTCCGTGCCGAAAGCACTTTTAGATGCTCCATTGTAGTGTTCGGCTTAAACATAGAGGACAAATTTTAAGGAAAAACACTTAGTGCTTATTGCTCAGAAAGTGCTTCTAGAGGTACGAAAGCTCTTGAAGTCTTAGTTTCTCTACTGAGACACTTAATGTGTCATAATTAACATAATTCCATTTTCCAGTAACTGCTTTGATTCTAAAGGTGTGAGAGAAATTAGGATAAGGTTGTTAATTTAGCTTTTTGACAACTAACTACGGTCTCATAATCACAAAGATAGAAAAATAAAAATAAGATTTGAGGTAACCTACTAAGTATGAACGATCCTTGTACTTTAACAAATTTAGTTGAGAGTTTTTGTTTGCTTTAGCTATTTATTATACTGGTTTGATTTTGATCTGCACTTGAGCAATTAAATGGTTTTTTGACTTATAGTTGTTTTTTCATATTTTTCTTTATCTTGTTTAAAGGTGGTGGAAGTGAAGTCAAATGGGGTGGTTTCTACTAGGAAGATAAACAGACGTCAGTTGTTGAAGTCAAGTGGTAAATAAAATGCTCTTCGAAAACTTTCTTAATATTCCTTTTGCTTGCTTTGTTCAAGGAATCATTAAAGCAAATGTTAATGTATGTAAATTAAATGAGGATATGACTATATGAAAATCACATTACCTGCAAGAATAATATATTCGGTTTTGGTGTATGCATGCAGGTACTTATTATTTTAAACTGACCTTGTCTTATGAATTTTTCCCATTATCAGGTCTTCGTCCAAGAGATATCAGAAGCATTGATCCGTCGTTGTTTTTAACAAATTCCATGCCATCCTTGCTGGTATTATGTCAACATATCTTTGTTATTTGTGGAAGTTCCTATTATGTTACTGTTTTCCTTTTTTTTTTATTTGTTTTATCACTAGGATATAGACATGACATGCCTTTTTGAGAAGAATACCAAAAATATTTGTTGCCCTTTTCAAATGCTTCAGCTAACTCAAAATGTTAGCTAAAGCTCGGACTTTGGACGCTGTAACAAGGCTTTAGCATTTTTCATTAATTGCACCTTTCGGTTTTAAACTTGCTTCTTTTTTTTTTTTTGTCATGAGTTTTTGTACTGTAATGACATGATTAACATTAAAATTAAAAGCATATTCTTAAGTTGTTTGTGGTATGTGGTAGGTGGTAGGCTTACAATTTATTATGTGACTTGTATCATAGGTCCGTGAGCACGCCATTCTGCTAAATTTGGGCTCACTGAGAGCAATAACAATGCAGGAGCGTGTCCTTATATTTGATTACAATCGGTAAGCCTATCTTCTTGAGCAGTGCAAACATCTCATTGTTTAGTTGTGCTATTTCAGTTCTTATATATTTCTGGTGTGAACAGACATTGCTGAACTTAGTGCATGGTTTATCATTTTCAGTAAAGGAGGAAAAGCTTTTATAGACACTCTGTTGCCTCGATTGAATCCCAGAAACTTGAATTGTGGTCCATGTATGCCATTTATGATTGAGGTTAGTTTGTAGCTTTGAATCTCTGTTTATACTTACTGTTTCCCATGCCTAACTTAATATTTTCTTCAAATGTTGGCTTCATTTTAACAGCCTCAAGTCTTAATGGAGACTACTAGAATATATATCGTCCTATAAAAATTGATGCTTAAAGCCTACCTTTTTCTGTAATAGAGAGCAATCATGGGAGTCAAAGCATAGGAGTTGAATAGATTGAAAAGATTTAGGAGAAGGAAGTGCTTTTACTTGTCATTAAAAGTTGAACTTGCAATTAAACAAAGTCACTAGCATACGCTATGCACTTGTGTTACACCATTTATTTTCATTTCCCTCTGTTTACTTTGAACTTGTGGCATGACGATTCAGGCTGTTGAAGCAGCATTACTTTCACGAGTCCAGCGTCTGGAGCAGAGACTAATGCATATAGAACCTCGTGTGAGTATGAGAGCATAGTGAGTATTTATTTTGTTTTTCTCCTGTTTGTGGCTTTGCTTTTGGTTTGTCAGGACTTGTTGCAAAACAAGCAGAACTTTTACTGAAGCTGCCATTTCCCATCTCTTGGACATTTTAACAGCTCAATATCTGCCTCAAGATAGTAACGTAGAAGATCTTTTCGAATTTGGAAATTAAATTTAAGAATTTTTAATATACCAATGAGAGGAGTATATGAATCTAGTTATGCATTAATATTTTTTCTTCTGCAGGAGAAGATGTCTAATCATCAAACAATGTTGCATGTTTAGTGTAAATTAACTAAGGGCAGTTCAGTGGGTGCCACCTAGTTCAGCTGCTAAAATGTGGAAACAAGAAGTCTGGGATTTGAACCTCGCTCACATGGATGGGGAAGGATTGGATTGCCATTAGGCTATAACTAAAAAATAAATAAATAAACAAATAAACTAAGGGCACTTTGTGTATGAAGTTTACGTGGATCACAGTTGAAACGCATACTTTGGTTACTGATCTTGGTGAAAGTTCCGCTTCTGATGTTATATATCTGGAAAGACACCAAGAGGAGGAGAGAAAAATCAAAGTTGACTACCTAATTAGATGAGTTAAAAAAATGCTTCTCTATTTATAAAAGCTTGAATTTCATGGTTCTTGTGAATCTGATTCATTGAACTTGTTAATCTACAAAACAATAGATCAGATTGTTGTATATTAAAAGGGTATTCGATACAATAGATCAGATTGTTGTCTATTAAAAGGGTATTTGGTGATTGATTTGACAATGGTGATTCTATCCCTCTGAAGATTTATACATTATTTTGCTTATTTTGTTGAACCTCCAATTTAGTTTCGGATAAGCTCAATATGCTTCCTTCCTGATATGTTAGTTCTGTTTTCACTTGTTTTTGCTACTATTTGGTAGTTATACAAATAAATTCCTCACTTCTATTTTGCGAAATGTTAACTAATTGATAATTCTTCTGGTTTTAATCTCTTATTCATGATTTTATTGCTATTCAATGTATGCTAATTTCCGAAATTACGAACTTATTTTTCCATTTGTTGTATTTTCATATGTTTTTGCTTCAGGTTCAAGGTCTACTTGAGGTGTTGCCCAACCGTTTGACCGCTGATATATTGGAGCAACTTCGTATCAGCAAGCAAACCTTGGTATGATACAGTTTGTACTGAAACTTCAAAAATGACTTGAGTTGCATTTTGAAAAATACAGTCTTTAGGTATTGCTTTCATTTTAGGTTGAATTGAGTTCAAGGGCAGGGGCTCTCCGGCAAATGCTTCTTGATCTTTTGGAGGACCCACATGAGATACGCCGCATTTGTATTATGGGTAGAAACTGCACTCTCAGAAAAGGGAACAATGATGTGGAATGCGCTGTTCCCTTGGAAAAGCAGATTGCTGAGGGTATGTTATGCAAAGGTTTCTTTGTTCATGATATTTGTAGCTGGTCTTGTGTAAATCCATATACAATTCATTGATATAGTATTCTTATTCATCCAACTATTACATTTACAGAAGAGGAGGAAGAAATTGAGATGCTTTTGGAAAACTATCTTCAAAGGTTTTTTTTCTTAGTTTTCTACTGCATGCAAAGCATATTTGTCCTCGTTTTTCTATATTTTCTTCTTTTTGTGTGCATAATTTACTATCTTGTTTCTGAGTTTGTTATATAGAGAGCAAATCAGGGGAAAAGTAATTTGCATAATTTTGGGTTCTATAGCACCAATTTGCAGCAAGATAATTAATTAATGGCCGCTCATACAGCTTAACTACTGTCTTGCTAAAATTTAACCATCTGGGATGAAGATACCATATATATTGCTTACTTATTTCATATATGTGGATATTGTTAACAAATGTTGTGGATTTTTTTAAAATGGTGATATTTCATTTATGAGAACATTGATTGAGTAGGAATTCAAGATGTAGAATTGTGGTGATTAGTGCTTCAGAAATCTCTTCATCTTATGGAGAGCACTGATGCTTTATGAAAGATATCTTTGAAAGATCTCTTTCAAACTTTATGTAATCCACAAAAGAGAGAACCAGAATTTACTGGACAATTATCTGCTGTCATGGTCATGGAGAAATCCTTCTTAATAGCTTAACATGTTGGGCACTGTGCCTACTAGAGTTTGGGTATCCATACCAAATTTTGTGCAATGTGGATGGTGGGATACATAAACCATTGTTTGTTGTGTTGAAATATGAACCATGTCCAACTTCTTTGCAAAGAATGACAAAAAGTTTTAGTTCAACATAATACTCGTGATAAGTGAAAATTGGACACTTTTCATGTGTGTCTGAAAATTGGATTGTACGAGTTAAGAAACAACATTGATTACATTTGTGACTGAAAGGCCTCGAAAGTCCCAATTCAGAGTTTTGAATACTGGAATTTACATTTTATTGGGTCCTAAAATCAAGTATAAGTAAGCAATGTCCTATGTAGCACCATGTCAAGTGTTTAATTGAATAGTCAGAATGTCCAAATAGTTATGTTCAAACCAGTGGGCACATGGATTTTGAGAAATTTTTCATCATATTATGAAAGTATAGAAAGAAAGCTCAACTGAAGGCAAACTACCAAATAATGTCTCATCCAAAAAGAATCCTGGAAAGTTTTAGATATTAGAAAGGGAATGAATAATTGTCAAGACAATTATATCATGGCAACATTTTCAGGCCTTTACTCTATTTTGTGTCCTCTCTTCTTTGCTTCAGTAATCAACTTAATTTTTCTGCCAGAAAAAAAAGCTGGAATAATTAGTATCCATTTTGGAGCATTAAAATTTTGGTCATTTTGTCCTGATCACTCATCCTAACTTTTCTGCAGAGATGGAAACCAACTGGAAAAGAATTTGGGAATTTGGGAATTTGGGAATATTTATAACTGCAACAGTTAGATAGTTTCCAACTTTTGATGGAACTATGTCTACATTAGTACCCAATGAAATTTTGCTGGTATCACTAGCTGTTGTCTTCTAACATTGTTCTTTCTAAGACATAAACAGTTTACCAATTCGGTATTTATATGTTCAACAAGAAAGTATTTCTTACTCATAATTTGATTCAACTTAAAAGAATAGACAAACCTTGCTTGATGTTTTGAGTTTGCCTGTCAGGTTGATAACTTCTATGACAACAGTGAAACTGCATTACATGCTGGTGAGATCATGTTTCCTTTCTCATAGAAACTAACCACACTATATTTCATTTGCTCATTTGCAGATGTGAATCTTGTCATGGACAGTCGGAAAGGCTTCTTGATTCTGCTAAAGAAATGGAAGATTCTATTGCTGTAAATCTAAGGTCTGGATGCTGTTCGAGTTTCTTGAATTGTTTGCTTTACTAGCTTTATGATTTCTGTTTTGGATATGGTGTCAAAATGACATTATGCAACTAGCATGAAAGTTTGTTTCAACATCAACATTTGTGAAATATGAAGCATCATCCATTTCCTACCCGAAGGCATGTTCTGATTACTTGTTAGCTTTGAGTTTTTCAACTGAAGGTGAAATCTAGTAGAAAGCTCCTGGAATTTTAAAATATATTGCATAGAACTCTCTATAAAATCATGTGTTGCATTTCATTAGAGCCTTATGGAGATTAGCAACTCATCACCCACCTAAATATAATGGTCAAAAAACAAAAGCCAATATTATACAACAGCTTTTGGGTTCCCATCACCAGTCCAGGCTCCATGGCAATAGCTCTACGTGCTTATTTCTAGTATTAAATCTGCCCTAGCTTCTTGTAGTACTCATTTCTTCTTACTGATAAAGAGGGTTGGATTGCTTTTAATTATCAGCTCTCGGAGGCTTGAGGTTAGCAGAGTAGAATTACTTCTCCAGGTTGGGGCCTTTTGTGTTGCAGTTGGTGCCCTAGTAGCAGGTATGTTCTTTCTTGAAAAGAAAGTATGCTAAAACTGTGTTATAATCTGTGAATTAATTGGTACGTCATGATTTATTGTGTGTGCACCATATTGTACATATTGCTCCTCATATGACCTTCTTAAGTCAGCTTACATTTTGATCAATGTGAAAGCCCAGATGTTGTTGTGCTATGGAATATAGCACTTCCCATATTGGAGCTGCAGTAAGCGCATAGAATTAATAGTAGATGGACATCTGTTAAGATGATGTAAGCCACCTTGATAACTTTGAAGCAAGTTGTTTAATTCAATAACTCTGTACTGTATTAGTGGATTAGTTGGATATGACAAGGGCCTGAAACTTCACTCTTATGATAAACAGGTATCAGGGACTTTACTATCAAATCCTACAAAGCAGAATGTTTTAAAACAATATTTTGCTTTCTCTCATTGCTAACCAATCAATCATTCATTCACTGTTAGTCAAACAGAATGATGACAATAAAATAGATATACCTGTTTAATAATGTTATAATTTAGCTTCAGTTGAAGGCCAAGGAAACGGTGACCCAGAGTTTTAATTTTAGAAATAACGCAAGACCTGTAGTTTGAAAATTTGGAATAAATTGTTCTTATTGATCAGTTGATGCTTGTGTTCTAATTCCTATCATTTTTGAACCCGTATCATGACTTAATTTCCTGCTCACAGGTATATTTGGCATGAACTTGAAGTCATATCTCGAAGAACACGTGGTACTTTTTTTTTTTATGAGTTTAATTACTTAATACTTCTGTAGTCTACTGCTCATATGCTGTTTTCAGATGATTATTATTTGACCATGTCATCTTCTTGTTTGACTTCATTGCAGTTTGCTTTTTGGTTGACAACAGCCGGGATAATTGTTGGGGCTGTGGTGGCATTTTTCCTTATGTATTGGTATCTGAGGGCTAGGAAAATACTGTAATAGAGGTCATTATTCAAGTTTAGGTGATTTTTAATTTTTGGGACAATAATTTCTGGTAAAACTATTATGACTATCCATCAGTAAATATTCTCCCATTCATTTTGCAGGTGATACTCATACTAGTGATGAAGAACTGTTATCGTCTAACTAACTGGGTAACATTTACAAGGTTTCGTAAAACGGTGTTTCAAGCCGTGCATTCGATTCAATTGTTATTGGCGAGCTATGTGTATGTATTGAGTAGCTCTCCAGTTGCTCAAATAAGATTGCGGCAGTGGCAGCTGTTGAATTTTGCATCAAAAAATTCATCAACTTTCGACGCCTCTGTATGGTTGTGTATGCACAACAAGTACTGTAGTGAAAAAGAGTCCTGTCTCCAGTTACGAAGTTGACATCTGAATTGTGGATAAGTTTAGATGTTTTTGCCTTTTTGGGCATGTTAGCCATCTCTCAAAATTGTTGTTTTAAGAGATAATTTTTGCCCCTTTTTTTTTTTTTGGCTTCACTTTTAAGCAGTTGTTAGAAATCAGAGCCCAAACAGGCAAATCCGCACGAAATGTTGAAGCCATCGCCATATTTACGCACAAAGCAATCTTGAGTTTGTTTCTTTAATATTTTCGTTCATATTTTAAGGGTAAATTTCAGATCACCTCTCCCACTCTCTTCAAACTACTTTTCTTATATTAGTTAAGTTATTTTTTTTTTTTTTTTTTGACAGAGCAAAAAGGGATTGAATTGATGAATTTTATTTTTTGTCTGATAAGTTGAGATTTTCAAAAATAATGAAATTAATTAAATATAGTAATTTTACGATAAAAATCCAAAATTAACCCATATTCTTAAGAGGAGTTAAATTTGGTAATTAAAGAAAAAAAATTATAAATTCATAAATTGCATTGTAGCCAAATTCCTGATGGCTAAATCAGTACACGTGTGACGAGAGTGGCAATCCGATAGATGTGTTAAGAGAAAGAACGAGTACAGGAGAGTACAGCCGAACACAAATAGCGGCTCCAAAATTTATCTCACTGACTTCCGCGATCACTTCACCACAAGGCCCGCATTTTGAAAACGAAAATGCCTCACGCACTTCTGAGAACGTGAGACACACCGCTGGCTCCCACTCCCCACCACATGTTTATAAATTGCGCTGCTGGTTAATTTTTCCGGCGAGGGCTCCTCTCTCAATAACCCTAATTGCTTATTTCCTCCGCGACAAGTACACCAATCAATCAACCACCCAAAAAATTTAATCTAAAAAATCTTTAATTTTTCGGTTTTGTGAGAATTTAGAAGAAAATAAAATTCAAACTCAAATAAAAAAAAGCTGAAGCAATCGATAAAAATTCGATCTTAATCTGATTATTCAACCAAAAAAAGATTCTCATTACGTATATGATTAATGGCAGAAGATAGTAATGGGGATCGAAGTGATGTAAGTGATTACACGTCAGAGGATGAAGGAACGGAGGATTACCGGAGAGGAGGGTACCATGCGGTGCGTATTGGTGATACTTTCAAGAATGGTCGCTATGTTGTTCAAAGCAAGCTTGGCTGGGGCCATTTCTCCACCGTTTGGCTGGCTTGGGACACTCAAACTTCAGTAAGTTTCTTCTTCTGTTTCTTTTTTTTCCCCCCTTTTTTTTTTGGGCTGTTGTTGATGAGAAATGTTGATTTTTGTATTTAATTATTACTATTGTTGTTATTGAAGGTGCTTGTGATTTTTTAGTTTCAATGTCAAAAATTGAATTAGGCCCTTCTCATTATTTGATGCTGTTCAACACTTTAACATTTATGAGAAATTCATTGTTTGTAGCATTATGTAGCTTTGAAAATCCAGAAGAGTGCTCAGCACTACACTGAGGCAGCGTTGGATGAGATAAAGATCCTCAAACAGATAGCTGAGGGAAACCCAAATGATAAAAAGTGTGTTGTGATGCTTTTAGATCACTTTAAGCATTCGGGGCCGAATGGGCAGCATGTTTGTATGGTTTTTGAGTACTTGGGAGAGAATCTTTTGACTCTCATTAAGTATGCAGATTATCGTGGGGTTCCTTTGCACATGGTCAAAGAAATCTGTTTTCATATTTTGGTGGGTTTGGATTATTTGCATCGTGAGCTTTCGATTATTCACACTGATTTGAAACCAGAGAATGTATTGCTCGCGTCAATGATTGATCCATCTAGAGATCCCCGCAAATCAGGGCCTCTTCCCATACTTCCTACCAAAAAAGATAAACTTGTGCTTGATCCCAGTGTTTCAAAAGAGAGTAAGAGTTCTTATGGGGATCTGACCAAGAATCAAAAGAAGAAGATTAAAAAGAAGGCTAAGAAAGTAGCTCAGGGTTGTTCATCTAATGAAGCGAATGAGGAAAATGAATCAGACTCCAAACCATCTAGTCCTGATCGTATCAGTGTTGATGCAGAACATAATGGGGACTTTGTTGAAGACCAACAGAATGGTTCCGTGATTAAAAATGAAGCTATGAGTAATGAAGGAATTAATAAAGATCATAAAAGGCCAAGCCGCTCTAGAAGAAAATGGCTTTTGGCAGCAGTTGATCTGAAGTGCAAATTGGTTGATTTTGGAAATGCTTGTTGGACATACAAACAATTTACAAATGACATTCAGACGCGGCAGTATAGGTGTCCCGAGGTTCTTCTTGGATCTAAATACTCAACTCCAGCTGATCTATGGTCTTTTGCTTGCATATGCTTTGAGCTGGCCACAGGCGATGTTCTTTTTGATCCTCACAGTGGTGAAAATTATGATAGGGATGAGGTCTGTCTTCATTATTTCTTGCTGCATGTATGTCATGATTTGTTATTTTTGTCAATTCATTATAACACTTGATAATGGCTAAACATTTGTGACTTTCTCTCTTGTGAGAATTTAAGGTATTTAATTTAATATTGTTGGATTCTGCAAAATAACTATACTTGATTCGTTGGACCTGGTCCTAAAATGTGGGGTTTGATTTATATTTTGGCCAAGTTTAATCAAATGTCCTATGGTTGATAGGATTCATTGTGAGGCAGAATTATTTGAGGGAATTTAGAACTTACATCTCTCTCCCAGTGATTCCATTTAGTGTCTCATATGTTAAATTAATTAGAGTAACTGAAACAATCTTAGTGAAGAGAATCTCTCAAGCCCAATCGACTAGAAATTATCAAATTCTTGCATGGGAAATGTTCAAGAGACTGTCAGAGATTAAATCAGGTTGCTTTTGTGATGTAAATTTAGAACCTTTTATTTGTTGAGTACTATGATTTTGCTACTGTTTCCTCTTTATTTGGATAGATATTTTTAGTCAACTTTGATCGTTTAATCTTATTTTTTTCAGTTCAAGCAGCAGAAACAAAGTTTAGACAGCTATTGGTATAAACGATGTTAGCTATTGGTTTTCTTTATTCTTCCTTTTCTCTTTTTAACTTCCTGGTATTTGCTTGCAGGATCACTTGGCATTGATGATGGAGCTTCTGGGAATGATGCCTCGCAAGGTAAGGTTGTACATCTGCTTGTCGAGAGTAATGACTTGTCAAACACTTGACCCTATACTGTTATTTTCATAGCAACAATATTTAACATTTGACTGCTTTCAACAAAACATACATTCATCTCTCCATCAAGTCTCTTAATAAATATTTTCCTCAGATTGCTTTCGGTGGTCGCTATTCCCGAGATTTCTTCAATAGACATGGAGATTTGAGGCATATTCGTCGTCTGCGTTTTTGGCCTCTTAATAAGGTGCTTATAGAGAAGTACGACTTCAGTGAGAAAGATGCAAATGACATGGCCGACTTCCTTGTTCCAATTCTTGACTTTGTCCCTGAAAAGAGACCAACAGCAGCCCAATGTCTTACTCATCCATGGATCAATGTAGGTCCCCGGCTGCTTGAGCCTTCTATGGCTGCTACTCACCCTCAGGACCCAAGAGGAAGTGTTTCTGAAAAAAATAGGAGAGAGAAGGATGAGAGGGAGGCGATGGAGGTGCGAGTGGGAAATATAGCTATTGATGGGGTTTCAAAGCCTTCTAGAGACAATGCAGCTGCTATTCTAAGACCTCCAAAATAGGACATGAGTAACTTGTTCAGGTAGAGTGTTTCTCACAAGCTTTTCAGTTCTTGTCCTCCTGTCATTTAATCTTTGTCAATTCTTGCTTGCAATTTTTGGAGAGAAGTTGGTTATCACATTCAATGAAAGTTTCATTCTACATGCTGTGGGGTTGCAATCTAAGAACATTTGGTGTTGGTGTAGAGGTGTGGCAATCTGTTAGCACCTTTTCTTATGAGGTACCACTTAAGGTTGCTCAAAGTAAGCTCCTTTTCTGGTAAGGCACCAGTCAGGGTAGCTCAAAGTAACTGTAGATTTCTAAATTGTAGCCTCTAGCATTGTTCGACAGACCAAGTTTAGTATAATTTTTTGTACAATTTAGAGTTGCCTCTTGAGGGATTTTCATGTATTGGAACTCTTAGATTAGGATTTATTATGAGATACATTTTTTCGTGCTGTTGGATTTGTTTCTTGACTTGTTCTTTATTGTAACTGAATGATCGCCAAATTCTTGTCCTTCAACCTAGGTAGTTAATCTCATTATCGCTGTTGCCTTCTATGCTCTGTTTTTTTTCCCTCTCTAATGAGACATTCATCTCTGTTGGTTGTGTTAAAATCCTGGAGTTTCCTTTTTCTGAAAGCTTGATGTATTTTTTGAAGAATAGTAACTTCTCAAAATGATGAATATCTTGTTGCTTGGGATACACAATGGGAATAGTATATGTGGTTGCAGGACTGTAGCCAGAAATAATTTTTGGTTGGGCTGAATTTATTGTATTTCTTTTTACATGAAGCCTTTATTAGATTTGAACTAATGGCCTTGGAAAGTTTCCTTTTAATACTAAGACATGCAATGATTTTTACAAAAAGAGAGAAACAAACAATCATGCTATACCACTAGAATTTGTGACAAGATTGAGAGATGTATTTTCTTTTAGGAGGCAAACCACATTTGAAGGCATGACCACAGGCCTGATGGACGATTTCGCATAAAAAATTAATGCTATTGAAGCTCAAGAAATGACAGATAATTTACTTTTTAAGGACTATTAAGATGTGAATAATTACTTCATGATTTAGAATTTTCAGATCATGCTCTAATTTTAGGCCCCGCAGACAAAAGGACTAATTGCAGTGTACTAGCGTAGGGTGGTAATATTTTCAGCTACCCTTGAATTTTCATATTCACCTGTGACTTGGGTTTGACAACAAACCATCAATATTCCCAATACTTGAAGTGTTCCGTTATACATGCTTCCTAAGGAACAAAGCTTTGAAGGCAACGACTAAGTTGCCAGATGAATAATGCCGCAAAAACCAGCTCTGTTACAATTGAAGAAAAATAAACAAGAAATAAATCCAATCAAATGTGAAAATGTGTCTCCAAATTAAATCCTAATGAATAAGTTTCATACAAAGGAAAATTTTTAGATTGTACACAAATACAATAAAATAATCTGTTCAACATAGTTTGAGACTGCTTGAGACATGTACATGCTAATTGAAACAAACTTTCGGCTTTTGCCACTCGCCAATTGCAAAAGACCACAATCCCATGGCACGTATGAATCTTCGCATTTTGCACAAAAATTGCAAGCAACATTTTGGCAAAAGATCATGTGAGAGAAGAATATAAAAACAACTGGAGGAACTTGTGAGAAACACAAACTGAACGTCTATTTTGGAAGTTTTAATGCAGCAGCTTCCTGGTCTCTGGATGACTTTGAAACCCCATTAATGGCCATATTCCCCACTCCCACTTCCATGGCTTCCCTCTCCTCCTGCTCTGTCCTCTTTCTTTCAGGTATACTGCCTTCTGTCTCCTGTGGCGGACTAGCAGCCATAGAAGGCTCACGCAGTCGAGGTCCTGCACTCATCCATGGATGACTGAGACATTGGGCCGCTGTTGGTCTCTTTTCAGGAACAAAATCAAGTATTGGAACAAGGAAGTCAGCCATGTCCTTTGCATCTTGCTCGTTAAAGTCGTACTTCTCCATAAGGACCGTGCTCATAGGCCAAAAACGTAGACGACGAATATGCCTCAAATCCCCATGTCTGTTGAAGAAATCACGAGAATAGCGACCACCCAACGCAATCTGAGGGGCAGCATTTGTTAAGTCTTGTGGAGAAATGAATGTATAAATGCCTAATAGTATAAAATCACATATTTTCCAAGTTGTTATTCATGACATGCACATGGACAAACTCACCTTGCGTGGCATCATCCCGAGAAGCTCCATCATCAGTGCCAAGTGATCCTGCACAAAACCAGAAATTCAAAGACAATAAAGGAGAAGTAAAACAAATTGCAAAACAGTTAATAGCACTAGCTGACTGCTAACCATGCACGATCAAGCATTGACAATATCTAATATCATCAGAAATTATAGATGAGATGAGGATTAATCATTGCTGTTCAATATTTGACCAAGAAAGAATGTTACACAAATAATAGATGCAATCTAGAGATTGTCTCTACTTCTTAAACCGATACAAAAAGATTGACCACTAACAAATCCAAAAGTAAATCTAATGCAAAATATATAAATATCATAAAGCTTGACAAGTGCGGAGAAGTAACACAATATAGCAACTTGAAGTAAGTTTGATAGCAACCCATAGTCTTCCCTCCCACAAGAAATTGCACCTTTTTATTTTTTTATTTTTAATTCTGCCAAGGTCTACTGGAAAGATTCAAAGGAATTGAAATCCTTTCCGAAAATTTCTTGAAAATTCCAAAATCAGGCATCTCATGATATAGATTTTTCCCATCATAATATTCCAGTTACTCTAGAAAGTATCACATATGCAACACATAAAACATATTCGGTGTGAGAGGAAACAAGTTTTAAATATATATATTCCCTCAACAATCATGTTTCGTTATGCACTCTTTGGACCATAGGACGCTTGATTTATCTTAGCTGAACTACGAATGAAACCAAACCCCAACTCTACGACCAGGCCCAACAATCACTAAGGTGAAAATAAGATCACAAATCTCAACAATTTTTGTTAAATACACCAAATTCCGCACACATGAAAAGTCACAAATCTTAATCATTATTAGGAGTTAAAATTAACTGATTGAAGATAACAAATTCACCTCAGATGAATTCATAAAATATATATATATCAAATTATGTGACACAGACAGTATTAGACAAACCTCATCCTTATCATAATTGTCACCACTGTGGGGATCGAAAAGAACGTCGCCTGTCGCCAGCTCAAAGCATATGCAAGCAAAGGACCATAGATCTGCTGGAGTGGAGTATTTAGATCCAAGAAGAACCTCGGGACACCTATACTGCCTGGTCTGAATGTCATTTGTAAATTGTTTGTGCGTCCAACAAGCATTTCCAAAATCAACCAACTTACACTTCACATCTACTGCAGCCAAAAGATTTTTCCTCGTGGCACGGCTTGGCCTTCTGTGACCCTTAACTCCTTGGCTAGTATCCTTTACTTCGTTACCCTTGGATGATTCATTGTTAACCACAGAATCATTCTGCCGTTCTTCAACAGAAACCCCATTTGTTATTGCATCAACATTAAAATTATCAGGACTAGATGGTTTGGAGTCTACCTCACTTTCATCAAATGCTTCATTCCCTGCACAACCCTGAGCCGCCTTCTTGGCCTTCTTTTTTACCTTCTTTTTTTGGTTCTTGGTCAGATCCCCACAAAGACTCTTACTCTCTTTTGAAGCACTGGATTCTGTCACAGTTTTATCCGTTTTGGTAGGAAAGATGAGGGGCACACCTGATTTGCGGGCATCTTTAGATGGATCAATTTTTGACAAGAGCAATACATTTTCTGGCTTCAAATCAGTGTGAATAATCGAAAGCTCGCGATGCAAATAATCCAAACCCACTAAAATATAGTAACAGATTTCTTTGACCATGTGTAAAGGAACCCCTCGATAATCAGTATACTTAATAAGCGTCAAAAGATTATCTCCCAAGTACTCAAAAACCATACAAACGTGCTGACCATTTGGGCCTGAATGCTTAAAGTGATCTAAAAGCTTCACCACACACTTTTTATCAGCTGGGTCTCCATCAGCGATCTGTTTAAGTATCTTTATCTCGTCCATGGCTGCCTCAGTGTAGTGCTGTGCACTCTTCTGGACTTTCAAAGCTACATATCGCTACAAACAATGAATGTCTCATGATGTTAGTGTGTTGAACAGTTTAAATTAATGGGAAGGACCTAATATAACTTCCAACATGCAAACTAAAATAATCACATATATAAAGCACCTTGAAAGTTAATTTCAAGAAAAAGCAAATCAAACAAAGTAGCAAAGATTTATTTATATACCCATAGACATAAACCTCTAGAGTAATGAGAACGATGAATAATAAACAAGCAAAGAAAGAAGCTTCCCTTCTCCCTTGCCTTTTCTCAATTTTTCTTAACAACCAAACAACAAAGAACTCTTGAGAGATTAAATTTAACAAGTTAATACAACACCAAATAAATTTTAGCTTCAACAAAATAAATCCCCAATATTATTTTCATTTCTTGCTATTTCCTCCACTTTCTAATCAACAAAACTCAAATTTAACTCACTTGAAGCAAACCTCTCATTGCCTTCTAATCACAAGAAGCTAAAAAAAAAAAAAAAAAAAAAAAAAAAAAAGGAAACAGCAATAATACATATGTATGGAACCTCAAAATGCTCCATCAACTCAAATCAATTTCTTCAACTTAAAGTTAACTAAAATAAACCTTTCCCATAAAAAAAAAAAAAGAAAAAAAACTTACAGAAGTTTGAGTGTCCCAAGTGAGCCAAACAGTAGAGAAATGGCCCCAGCCAAGCTTGCTCTGAACAACATAGCGACCATTCTTGAAGGTATCACCAATACGCACCGCATGGTAACCTCCTCTCCTGTAATCCTCAGTTCCCTCATCCTCTGACGTGTAATCACTCAACTCACTTCGATCCCCATGCTTATCCTCCGCCATTAGTTTATACACAAAATATGGTTTCTTTCGCGGCTTCTTCAAGAACAAGATAAAGATCAAATTTTTTCCTCAGATTTCTTACAAAGCCAAAGAATTAAAGACGACTCGGGTTGAATCTTGAACTAGAGAAGCTTTGATGGAAGTTGATTTGGGTGGTCGATTGGTTGGTAGTAGTGGGGAAAAATTGAGCAATTAGGGTTTTGATTGAGAGTGTATCTCAAGTCTTTGCCGGGAAATTAAAGTAGATCAAGCTAGAATAATTAAGTACATATGGTGAGTGGAGGCTGAATGGTGTATTTCACGCGCTTACATACGCGTGCGGGATGATTTTGGCTCGGGATTAGTGGGGCCAGTTGTAATTCATCAACTATCAAGTGAACACAAAGTGACGTGATGATCTTCAGATGGAGCCGGCCACAGGACAACCACTCGGTCGTGTCACTGGCCGTACGTTCATCGAGTTTTTACTGAGTTTGTACTTGACTCAATCCTTGTTATTATCTACCACATGCTTCGCACGTGTCAGTGGCCGGGTTGAAGTAAAAGAAAATTTTTGCAATTTTGTATGCCAAATTCAGACCTTTTGGATCTGGGCCCACGAAAAGTGCAGCCCCTAGCAAACTCATGTTCTGGTGTGCGGTTAGTGTTATCATTGATTAAATTCGGAATTAGGCATGTCGATCATGCTTGCAGTTGATCCAAATAATCATATTTCTGCTCGTGGGCTCAACTGTTTATATAAAAGGCTTTCAGCCCATTGCCTCTTGATGTCATGAGATTGATTAATAATATACTTCTTTTTTTCATTTTTTTTCTTTTTTTGAGAAGATTAATAATAGAGTAATGATAAAGGTACAATTATTTTATATTAATAATTATATACAAACTAATATGATATGAGAAAATTATTTACATAAAGCTATCACAGGCCCACATAATTTTAAAAAATAATTATTTTTATTTTCCAGTCGATCACGTCACACCATATCAATTTATACATACTAATTTTGTACAAATATGTTCGTAGTTCTATTATTATTGTTAATAAAATATTATGGTCTTATGGATACAACAATTTGTATAAGTATTAGTTGACTTTGATTATTTTATTATCAATGTGATAATCTTACACCGTCTAATAATACGTTATGCATGTAAGACAAGCTATGTTTAACCATGTAAGTGTAACATTATTCATAAACTTTGCATTTTAAATTAGGTGCACATAAATTTTACAAAGATAAATTATCTAGATATTTGTTTGGTGAATTCATTATAACTTATTTTAGAGAGGTCATCTTTCTATACCATCACATAAACATTCATATGTGTTTGAGTTCAGATTGAAATTTTGATTTAATTGAAGAGCAAGTCTCTTTTTTTTTTTTTCAAATACCGCAAGGTCTAGTGGTCAACTCACTTCTTTTTAATTGTTTCTCATTATTAAGAATATGTAGCAAAGATAAAATTTGAGTTTGTTTTATAGGAATAGTAATTAATATTCTTTTTAAGGTCAATCTATTGAATCAAGATTCGGTGTTTAGCTGAGCTTGTGCCAAGCACCGAATCAACAATCAACAATTATTTTATGTGGATCATAATTAATTGCTAACTATTGATCCAGTGTTAAGCACAAGTTCAACTGAGCACCAGATCTATTTTCCAATTTATTCATCTGTCTAAAAAATGTTTTTCTTATTCACTCAGAAATCGACTAATAAAAGTCATGCTTATATAATCAATTCGATCTCCAGGTTTGGATATGAGGCAAGTGTCTACGAAAAGATCAAATAAAAAGAGTATTCACCACCCGAATTGGATATATATATATATATATGTTACATCCTGTATCGTTCATTCTAAAATATATATCCAAACATTCAAAACAAACTAATCAAGTACCTGTTAGTAATAAGAAATTCTCATCTTTCAAACATAATAATAATTTTTTTAAAAAAAATCCCTATCATCAATTCGGTGCCATTATACACCCAATGCATCTATACCTTGAAACTCCAAGGTTGCTTGAGATAAAAGCTTGTATCTTTTAAAAGGAATAAATTCATGCTAATCCATTAAAATATTGGGCTGGATCTAATATTAGGAAAAATATAAGTACATTCAATGGTTATTTTATATGGGTGTCAAGCGGTGTCACATTTTATCGAGTAAATCTTAAACTCTCTTTAATAAAAAATTACATTAAAAAATTATAGTAACATAAAATATTATTAAAATGTCAATACTCCCACTTGATACGAGTCCTTTTATGCTTCACTCGTAAAGGTTCGGTAACTTTTCTTTTTCATAAAGAAAAAAACAACTCCTCGTTATCTTATTCGATGACAAAGTCTTGACCAAAAGCAATCGAGGTCGGTAGCTTGGTCTTTTGAATACGAGTCTTCATATGCTTCGTCGTTAAGAATTGTCGCCACTCTTCTTTCCGAAAAGAAAACAACGATAGAAAATATATGTGTGTGTGTGTAAACAAATAAGATTTGAATCTTTGATGTTGAGTATTCCTTTCATCTCTTTATTTTGTAATAATTTTATTGTAAATTATGTTATATTTTTCTACTCTTACATTTTATTTGTTTATACAATAATATTTTTGTAACAATACCTTAAAGAAAATAAAGATATTAATCTATCGAACTAACTCTAAAAGTAAAATAATAATAATTTAATATTATTTTTTAAATTAATATATCTAATATTGTTACAAGGTATTATTGTCAAAGTATAGAAAAAATAAAGGTAAGATATATCTAATAACAAATGTGTCAAAGGGCATTTCTTAAAATATAATGACTAAACATGTATTTAACTTAAAAATATAATTATTAAATTTACCTATTTAAATAACACAATTATATACACATAATTTATAGTCAAGTAATGTGTCGTCGATAAAAACTTATAATGTGATGTAATAATAATAATTTTATATCATACCAGTTAATGACAAGTCATATGTCATATTATTTTAAGACACATTGTATATTTGAATTATGTATTAGTAACATTATTAAAAAAAATAATAATTATTTTTTTCATCCACTAGCTTCACTATTTTATTTATTTATTTTTATTTTTATTTTTTGGAACGAAGCTTCCACGGTTCCACCTTGAACAAACAAAGAAAGTGTTGACCAGAAAATTGGTGAGATTCCTACACAAGTGTAAGTAAGCAAGACGACACACTTTCGACTGTTAAAAATGAATAAAGATCAAAAGAACACTAAAGAAAAGAGCCAAGCAATTTCTTTATGCTCTCCTTGATGTTGTAGATCTCTTTTTCTTTTTTCACGCCTTCATAAACTTGTACTCACATTGATATGAGCGAAACTAGCTTTTTGCCTTGTTGATCAAATTTTAATATCACTTCTTACGGGGCTCAATTGAAATTTTGTGTATCTATTCAGTGAATAAAAATAAAAAAGAATCAAGAAGTTTATATAAATAAATAAAAATAAAAATATTTGTTTAATTATATATTTTAACTTAAATATTTATTTAATTTTAATTTTTTAAAAAATACTTCAAAATATTTTTATTATTAATATATATTACACTCCTGCCCCATATTTTTTCTTTCATTTTACAATGATATCATTGCAACAATATTGTTACCTTATTGACTATATTAATAAAAAAAATGTTAATTTATTAAATTAGTCTTTTAAGTAACATAAAAATTTTTATATTAATAATTTAGTAAAATTATTTTAAGTTGGCTATTATTAATTAAATTATTAGCAAGATTGTCAAACGAGTTAAAAAAATAATAGTTCTTTTATATTAATATTTATAGGCAATTTGTTAATTAAATTTCTATAAATAAATTAATTAATATCAATAATATTATTCTAGTAATATTATTATAGAAGCAAATAAAAAAAAGTTAAAATATAATATATTTAACTATAAAAATATTTTAATGTGCTGTTCAAAAAATATGAACTCTATGAATGCATAAATCTAAATCTAAAAATTAATTGCATTAATTAGATATTTTACTTATATAAGATTAATAATTAAAATTTTATTAATAAAAGCTCGGCTAAATTGAAACTTCTTAATTTAAAGTAGAGCACCGATAATGACGATACGGTCTTGGTGATAAATATTAACTTTAAAATCATTGATAATTTCACATCAATTCCAACTCTAATTGCTTTCAAACTAAGCAGTAACTAAATACGTGTCGCGTCAACCCGCTTGTGACATAACCACGTGACGTTTAAAGAGCCTAACGCCGTATGCAGATATCGATTGACTGAAAGGAAAGCTCAAGTTGACATTTCAACAGGTTAAACCAAAACTCTTGGCCTAAAAGAAGGAGTTCATAATAACGACAGCTAAGATATAAAGAACAGAATGTTAAGGATTAAAAAAGAAAAAAGAATAAAACAAAAGGCACAAAGAGAAGAAGATGCTTAACTGTTAGCTTACTTTTTGCGTCGTTTAGAATTTGAGGAGACTATGTGTCTCCATGTCACTAACACTGTCATTATATATTCTTTTTGTAAATTATGGGGAGAGCTTTTTCTTTTCTTTTGAGATATACATCTGCATGAAGTTAAAAATTACTATATATTATTACGTTGGTTTAATAAATTAATTTGAAAATTACTCAATCAATCCTATTAAATTAAGAGTGTCATGTTTACTTTGGGATTTTTACTAATTTTTCATTCAATTTTTATTGAGCACTGATATTTAAATACAAGGAAAATAACATTAAAATAAAATTAATATTATTTTTCATACTATAATACTATTGTAGTATTTGAAATGATCGTATTGTTCACAATAAAATATTATCACATATGTTATAATAGTATTTCCTTTGTGATCAAATATTATTTTTTATTTTATTATATGTGAATTAATACATTTTTTATTGAAATAAAATATATACACGATAAGAGGTGAATAGAAATTAACAATGAGATTTTTAATAAATATTAACATAAACTTAAATAATTATAGTAGACTTAGCTAAACTTCCACTGCCTATATGTATTTATAGAACATAAGCAATGGCGGAGCCAAAATTTTAGTTCGGTGACATATAGATATTATTATATAAAAACGACACCGTGTATTAGAACAGTGAATATGAGAGGGCTGGATTTTAAATTTACACAGAAATAAACTAAATTTCAGTGCAATCCCTTAAATTTTTTCTGAAAATTTTTCCACCACCGATCATCATAAGGTACACAGTACACTATTATATCCACTGAAGCATTCACAGAGTCTTGGAGGTGGTCCCACACATATTTAATCCATCAATCTTATCGCATGATGGGAGTAAATCTCGTCGGTCAAAAGGATTTGGTATTCTCCGCGGGCCCCATAAAAGAAATAAAAACCAAAAATAGACGACGAATGCCATGAAGCGAAGAGAGAGGCCCTTCGTGGAGAAGTTGTTTACACGAGAAGACTTGGAATTATCCACAACGTGCTGTCACACCGTTTCTATCATAGACGCTAGCTTCCATTGATCCCTCCCAACTTTGTCTTTATTAATTATTAATGTTGTATGCCGAAGAAGCCCTTCTTCGCGACACGTTTACTTGCAGCAGAAGTTTCGTGTTAACGCGGCGTTTTTTAAAATTTTAAAGAAAGTGCCGTTGTACGGTTCTGCTTTTTCTTTATCACCTACGTGTAAAAGGCCGGCGTCCTCACTTCTCGTAGACTTCGTGAGCCCCACTGAACTCTTTTAATTTCTGGAAAAAATATATACATGTAAAGTAATGGATACCGACTAGACAAAACGGATTTACATGTGCGCCTGAGAAATCAGAATTTTTTAATTTATTTTTTCCAGAGTGAGCAAATAGTTTCGATTTTCAATAAAATTTTTTATTTAACTTTTTTACACTGTGTAAATGGGGTCCACATGTGGACTGCCAGACTGCGTGGCTTGGGAACCGTCAACCCTTCGGCTCGAATTCGCTTTCGATTTTAAGAAGGAGGGCCGCCGCCGCCCAAAAGCTATGATTAATTTGTCGTCACACGCGCCCAGAGAAAGCACCTGCGAGAGAAAGTGGACACGTGTGATAGGTTACGGAAGCCGTAGCCCTAGATTTGCGGGAATATTAGGATGTTGGTTCAACACGCGCTCCTGGAAATTTTCACTCGTCCGAAATTCCAGTCACGTTCGGTTCTTTCATAGCGATTACGTCGACGGAAAAAATTTTCTCCTATTTTTTAAATCTGTCTTATCATTTAATAATAAAATTAAATATATAAAAATTAAATTAATTTTTTAATAAATATATACACTTAATTAATTATTAAAAATAAAAAATTAAAAAAATTATGAAAAATTCTAATCATATATCCACTGTCCCCAATCGTCTCATAATTATTTTGCCTTTGTTTTTATTTTACAATTTTTACCTTTCATCACCTTCACTTAGGGGTCGTTGGGTTAGTGAATTTTGATTTTTGGGCTACAATGTAGAGTCGATTTAATGATAAATTTTTTGAATTAGAAATATTATCCGGAGGTAAAGTTTAAATTGGTCTTTTTACAGTAATGTAAAATTAAATTTTACTATTGGATGAATATAGGCGCTCGTTAGGCGGTAGTATAAAATTCAACGATTGGGAGACTTTTACAATTAATCGAGCCTTTTCTTTGGTGGCACAAAGATAAGTGAGGACTCATGTATCCGATACCACACCATTTAGTCTTGGACACCCATACTTTTATGAAGCTAAAAGAAAAATTTTACCCCTAAGGATAATGTGGGATGATTTTTTTCATGCTTTAAAATAATTGTAGAGTAAATACACGATTGATTAAATATTTATTTAGTTTAATTTTTTTAATTATCTAATAATTAAAATGTTCAAATATATTTTATATTATATTATAATAAAAAATATCAAGTGCGCATAATCACACACATTATTTGTAGGCGATAAATCACATGTCACCTAATCATTGTTTAGGTTGGGCACATGATTAGGTGCACGTGCATGTATATAAATATATATATTCATAATAATACTAATAACAATAACAATGTATAAAAAATAAACAACTTAAATTAATAATTAAGTATTTTTAATTTTAAATTGAGTATTCATATTTTAAATCTACTTTTATAAAATAAATAAATTTTTAAATATTTAATATTAATTTACTTCATTTTCTTATAAATTAGTTTAGTAAAATATAATACTATATAAAATAAAAGATAATACCAAATATACATCCAATCCAATTTTATCGATCATACTAAACTCAATATATTATTACATATAATACAATTCAATCAAATCTTATCTCATCATATATAATTATATCCTATTTTATCTTCGATGCTCAAACGCACCTAGATGCATTATATTAGTATAATACTGTGTTGCATAAAAAGTAATGTATGTTTTGATATTCCATTATTACCTATGTACTAAATCAGTATTATTTTTAATTTATCATTAAAAGGAATAAACCTCTACTAGTGAGCAACGGCCATTATTAACTGCCATCGATAGCCTGTTTTCAATATTTATAGATGATAAATTTAATGTTTTTTGAATCATCATCACCAAATCTACGTGATCATTTCAAATATCATGGTTGATTGAGTTGCTTATTGTAAACAGAAATCAATTGTGAATATTTGAAGCAAGTATAATGACATTGTCGACGCCGCTACCACGCACTTGATCAATTGTTGTGGTTTCATCCAACTTATGGTTATTTAACAACTAAATTAGATGCAGTCCGAAAAAACAACTCAATTTGCAGCGAATGACAACTCATATTTTGTTGCAATAACAGCAAAATTGTTATAAAAAATAATTTTAATTATAATTATCAACCAAATCGATTTTTAGTCAAATCGAAACGAACGTCCGCTCCGAGTAAATTCTATTATAAAAAAAATGTAATTTAAATTCTCATGGTCGCTAGAGCCTGGAAACCTGAAAGCCGAGCTGAAGCTCTTACCTCAGTTTCCAACTGAAAATTAATAATTGTTAATCAATAATAACTAATTAATAATTAATGATGAATGCTCATAAATAAAGTTGGCAAAAAGAGTCGTGTTTAAATTTAATTTGTATTGTGTTAAATTTAATTCAACTCAAATAAGATAGGTTTAATAATTATATTAAAATATTTAGACCTAGCCGATACTAAAAATAAATATATAATTCAATAACCTGCTTAATCTACTTCTATATATTTAATAAAATATACATATTTATAAAAAAATTAAACAATTGCACTATTAATTTTTTAAATTATATACATGTAAGTAATATTATATATCGATAACATAAACACTCATATCTACTAATATCTTATATATTTACATTATCAAAGTTATAAATTTATATAAAATTTTATAAATAAAATACTATGTATATATATATTCATCATTCTAAAAGAAATAAAAAAAGTAAAAAGGGAGAATCACGACTAACATTTAAATTTTAATTATAAAAATCTACGAATAATTTAAAATAAAAAATATAATTATATCATTAATCAAATAAATAAAAATAATAATTTTAATTTTATCATGATAATTTTTTTACCAACTTAAATATAATTTATTTAATAATTATATTAAATTTAATATATTATATTTATTTATTCATACTATGTTGATATTTATATAAGACAATTGAATAATATCAAATTTTAACAGCTCTATGATATAAACATAAAAAATCTCATAAAAATGAACGATCTTCCTTTTGCCCTTCCCGACCTCTCCACTTCTCTAACGGGGGCTGGTAGTAAAAGTGTACCTCTCCACTTTCCTTTCGACACGGGAGGAAGAAGCCAGTGCGCTGCAGTTACGGCAACAAAAGCGTTGTGTTACACGTCACTAGAATAAAAGCGAGGGGTAAAACCGACAGAGGGCCAAACAGTCGCCATGCTCCCACGAAGCAATAAAATAAAAAGAATTTCTATACACGACTTGCATTTAATTCGCTCTCTCCCTCTTAAATCTTGGACCTTTTTTTTTTATTTATACATACTCCCCCCGCTCCCCGGGTCTCTGTTTTCTCCTCGAGTCATCGCTCTCTCGCTTTCTTTGTGTGACTGTCACTTCGGTTCCTCAAAATTTTCTCTCTCATTTTGCCTTTTTGTTTTCGACAATGTCTCGACGCGGTGGCGGTGGTCGTAGGCCGGATTCTCGCCGTGACCAGCCGACTCAGGCACCGGCGCCGTCATTCCAGCGCGGTGGAGGCGGAGCGTCTGGACCACGGGGCCGAGGTCGTCGAGGTCAACCTGGTGGCGGTACTGGTCGTGGACTGCCTTCCGGCTCCGGTGCAGCCCCGTCCTCATCCCACGCAGCTTCGACTTCGACGGCGCCGGCTCCTTCATCTCCGTCTGTTTCTGCTTCTGCTTCTTCTTCGTCTCCAGTTTCTACTCTTGCCGAAGAAACGGAGCAGAAAATGACATTGGCGGCACCAGCGGTTGCTACTCTTCCGCCGTCGTCGTCGCAGGCGGTGAGATTTCCGGTGAGGCCGGGATTTGGAACTGTTGGCAGAAAATGTGTTGTCAGAGCAAATCACTTTATGGTGCAACTTTCCGAGAGAGACATTCATCACTATGATGTTAGTCTACTTTTAATTTTAATTTTTGTTATTTTTGAAAACGTTTTGACTGTTTTTGTTTTTCATTTTTCATTTTTCTCGTCAATTTTGATTTTATTTAAGATTCACCATTGGTGAGCGTCGAATTCGAAGGTGTTGGGGTTTTGTTGATATTTTAAATAATATGTTTGTTGTTTTGCTTATTTATTTATTTATTTGTTTTCTAAGGTTTCGATTTCTCCCGAGGTGGCCTCAAAAAAAATCAACAGACAAATTATTTCTCAGCTGATTAATTTATATCGGCTGACTAACTTGGGTGAACGAATACCTGCCTATGATGGTATGAAGAGCATTTACACAGCAGGGCCACTGCCTTTTGAATCGAAGGAATTCATTATCAAGTTACCTGATAGTGATCCTCGTCCCAGCTCATCTACCAGGCCGAGGTATCTCTTGCTTTTAACATGTGTGTTTCTTGAACATTGTTGATTATGAATTTTCTTGATTTAATGTGTTAAGAGTGATTTGTGATGCAGAAGGGAGCGGCAGTTTAGGGTGGTTATCAGATTGGCGTCGAAACCTGATCTTTACACTCTACAGCAGTTCTTACGCCGTAGACACTTTGAAGCTCCGTACGATGTTATACAAGTGCTTGATGTTGTTCTCAGAGCAGCTCCATCAGAGAAGTATTTAACCTTAACTGTGTTAATAAAAGTTTGACATTTTGGTATGTATGGTACAGGATGTTCCCTGCCCATGCCAGCATTTGCTTTTCCATGCAACTGATCTAATATTTGATTACTGAGGGACAATTTTATGAGTTTCTATTTTGTGTCTAGAGCAATTTGGGTTTCAGAGTGGTTAATTAATGAAATGATGAACTCACCAGGCATACAGTGGTGGGGAGGTCATTTTTTTCTACTGACCTTGGCCCAATGGGTCAGCTTGGTGATGGCGTTGAATATTGGCGTGGATATTTTCAGAGTCTTCGCCCAACCCAGATGGGGTTATCTCTTAATATTGGTATTCCTCGTTATATTTTATATAATTTGATGCTGCTTATCTTTCATATTATGCAAGCTTGATTTTGTTTTAGCTGCAACGTTGCTACATAAATATTTGCTTTTTCTGCTGCAGATATTTCGGCCCGCTCCTTTTATGAGCCAATTCTAGTTACTGAGTTTGTTCAGAATTATAACAGAGACTTATCACGTCCTCTTTCTGATCAAGTGCGTCTCAAGGTATTGTCTAGTCTTGGTTATAATTAATTTAGTATCAATTTTAATGACCTATCTATTGGGCGGTTAAAGGTTTTAATTGATGGCTGCAGCACCCTAATATATTTGTGATAAGAGTCTTTTCAAAGAATGATCACAGATTTGTTAGGCAAACAGTTCAGAAATGTTTTGGATGTTGTGTATAATTTATTGCAAGCAATTAGTAGTTTAAAATTTGAAATTTATTGCAAATTTTGGATAGGTTAATTTCTTAATTTATGGCTGGGCTGGTGGGTATTCAGTAGTGTCTGTTGTTCTTGGGCATTTAAATGAAAATAGAATGAGCTCCAAATTCTTAGGGGAGTAGAATCTTGATGATAGGGTTTGATGATCAATGTAGGAAACTGGTGTATAATTTGGCCCATAATTCTGATGATAAAGAAATGAGATCTTGAAATGGTGGTTTTAAAAATCTTATGTGCATTCACTTGAAATTGTGCAGTTATGTTAGTTAATTTATTATGATTCTGTTACATATTTTGGCAGTCTTTTGAACTATCTGTATAATTTTTAGTGTTGATGAATTTTGGCCACTAATTGACAACTGCCCTTTAATTATTTTCAAAATTATTGTTGGGAATGGGATAGAGACATGTGCTCAATGATATTAATATAATTGTTTAATTCTTGACTTCTAGGTGAAAAAGGCATTGAAGGGAATAAAGGTAGTGCTCACGCATATGGAGTATAACAAAACTTACAAGATCACTGGAATATCCAGTCAACCGATGAGCCACCTAATGTATGTGTGTGTGTGATTAATTGATGTACAATTATAAGAAATTTGTCCAACTTGTGGTGACCCAGTGTGATAATGTAACTTGGTGGGTTGGTTGTGTTTATGTTACTCGATTTGTTTATGTTACTCGATTTGTTTATGTTAGCTGATCCTTGAGGACTCCATGCCATTCAAGATGAATACTTTACGATGCCTGCTTTTGTCATGATCTGAAATCCAGATGTGGTTGAATTTGTCTTATGTTGTATTTTATGTATGATTGATGAACTTAATTGGTGGTAAACCTTTTGGTGTCTGCGACTCAAATCAATTTCTCTAATCTGGTATGTGATAATAGCTGGCTTCTATGTAGTGCGATGGTTACTTGTTATTGCCTGTAACAGTGATCTATCCTTCCCTCATATTTTCCCTTTGATTGTATTTGCTAGGTTTACTGATGACAATGCGAGAAGGATGTCGGTGGTTCAATATTTTCGTGAAAGATATAATATTGCGCTTCAATTCACGTCATTGCCTGCCCTTGTAGCTGGAAGTGAAGCGAGGCCTATTTATTTGCCAATGGAGGTTCTGTGATCAAAAGATTACTTTGATTTTTTGTGTCTGGAAAACAATTTATTTAAGACTTATTTATAGAATATTTTCCTTTACAGCTTTCTAAGATTGTCGCAGGACAGAGGTATACTAAAAGATTGAATGAAAGACAAGTAACTGCTCTTTTAAGAGCAACCTGTCAGCGTCCTCGGGAGCGTGAAGAAAATATAAAGATGGTAGAGCATTGTTGTAATTTCTTACGTCTGTGGTGTATCTGTTTTGGATGATTAATGTTGGATTTGTCTTCTTCTGAACGAGGAGAGTATCTGATCCTTGCTACTGGGTGTGACATTCTTCTGCAGATGGCGAGGGCAAATGCTTACAATCAAGATACTCTTGTGAACAGAGAGTTTGGAATTCAAGTGGCTGATGATCTTACATTGGTTGATGCTCGAATCCTACCTGCTCCAATGGTAATTATGTGTCATTTTGTTTTATTTGTAAGAGCATTATGGTACTTCCAATCTCCTTATGGTTAGCTATCTCCTGTAATGCTGCAGCTTAAATATCATGAAACTGGTCGAGAAGCCAGCGTGAATCCTGGTTTTGGGCAATGGAACATGATTAATAAGGTGAATTGCTGATTATTATTTTATTCCGTAGTTGGGTGATTTGTGCGTAACAAGAGCATAAGGAAGCAGTTACCACTTGTTTAAATTGGTTGAGGGATGTGTACTGACTGATAGGTATGATGGATTGGGAGTTGATTTGCTGCATTTGATGCAATGTGGTTGTGCTGCATTTCTTTTGCAACCATAACTTTTGATTTTTTTGTTCCAATTTAGCATGCTGTAATTTGTATGTAGTTTTATACTTTTTCATCTTTGAAGAGCATTGTATTTGATATTCACTTAAGTATTTGGATTGTATGTGCTTGGTGTTCAGCTCAATCCACTCTGCCTTCTGAACAGGAGCTTTTATTTATTCACACTGAATTATTTTGTGTAATTTTGGTTTTGTAGAAAATGTTCAATGGTGGGAGAGTGGAAGGTTGGACTTGTGTGAACTTCTCTACGCGTTTGAATCGGGATGTGCCATCCCGGTTCTGTCAGGGATTGGTAGACATGTGTAATAGCAAGGGAATGGTATGGTAATGTTATTTATTTTGCAATTCATGATAGCAATTCAGGTTAATGGCCTTTCTAAACCTGCTTTTTTCTTTTGGGGTATGTGTGTGTGTATCATGCCAGGTATTTAACCGGCAGCCTGTCATTCCCATAAGTTCATCCAACCCAAATCAAATTGAGAAGGCACTTGTAGATGTTCACAATCGGACTACACAGCAAGGGATACAGCTTCAGCTGTTGATAATTATTTTACCTGATGTGAGCGGATCATATGGTGAGTGATAAATTTAATCCATGGTTAAATTTTTATATCAGCTTTCGTTTTGTTCAACATTATCAGCTTTCTGCTTGCAGGGAGAATTAAGAGAGTTTGTGAAACAGAACTTGGGATTGTTTCACAATGCTGTCAGCCTAAGCAGGCATCAAGGCTCAATATGCAGTATTTTGAAAATGTGGCTCTTAAAATCAATGTGAAGGTTTGGTTTACCCCCATTTTTTTTCCTGATTATTATGGTTAATATGGTGACAACAAATACAAGGGTTAGTGGGAAAACATGTAGGAGATGATTTTTGTTTTTTTAATGCAATTTTAATTCAGTCTTGATTTGCTGGAATTACTGAAATTTTTTTCAAATAATTAAATTTGACGGTTAATAATTTTTTTTTTTTTTAGTTTGGGAGTGCCAAAATTTCTTGTTAAAATTGATAGGTTTGCTTGCAATCCTTGGTACTGGATATTCAGTTTGCTATTTGTAATTTTATCAGGTTGGGGGGCGAAACACTGTGCTCGTTGATGCTGTTCAGAAAAGAATTCCTCTTGTGACTGATAGACCCACAATTATATTTGGTGCGGATGTCACCCATCCACAGCCAGGGGAGGACTCTAGTCCTTCAATAGCGGCTGTATGTACACTCATCTTCTTTTTCTGCTTTCTAGTAATTCACTCTGTTAAAAGATTGAATTGACTGAGACAGGTGGTAGCCACAATGGATTGGCCGGAAGTAACCAAGTACAGAGGTCTTGTCTCTGCTCAGGCACACCATGAGGAAATTATCCAAGATCTCTATAAATCTACTCAAGATCCTCAGAGGGGTTTAGTTCATGGAGGAATGGTCAGGTTTGTAGACATGGAAATACATTTCATGTGCCTTAATTGAGAGAAATTTATGCTTATGTTTGTCTTTTACAGGGAACTGTTAATTGCCTTCAGAAGATCAACCAACTTTAAACCTCACAGGATTATTTTCTACCGGTAATGGCTGTTTTCAATGTTAAACTGTATGTTTTGTAGAATGTTACTGATGATGTTTCATTTATGTGCCAGAGATGGTGTTAGTGAAGGGCAGTTCAGTCAGGTTTTGCTCCATGAAATGAATGCTATCCGACAGGTAATGCTGATAAGTCCTGAAGTTAGTACGATTTTCTTGTGTTCTAGAGATTTGCAATATCTAGCTTCAGTGAATGTCTTTATGATGGCTTTTGTTGCAACATGCTAAATTGATTTATTTCCAGGCCTGTGCCTCACTTGAGGAGGGATATGCGCCACCAGTTACGTTTGTTGTGGTACAGAAAAGGCATCATACTCGCCTTTTTCCTGCTGACCACAACAGGCGCGATATGACAGACCGGAGTGGAAATATTTTACCAGGTTCCTAGTTTGCTTTGTATTATTAATCTTTATATTCTATTTGCTTCTTTTGAGTATTCACAATGCCTGGGAACCTTGTTGCTTAACTTGTCTTTGATGAATGCTTTTGGGATGTCATTGTGTTAGGAACTGTTGTTGATACTCAAATTTGTCACCCTACAGAATTCGATTTTTACCTCAACAGCCATGCAGGAATTCAGGTAAATTAATTTTGCTCTTTCAATCCAAATTTTATCCATCTAGACTTGCCTGTGTTGAACAATGAACGCTTTATTTTTTATAATTTTTAAATTTGTTGGACTGATTAAGGTGTTTATTCCAGGGAACCAGTCGCCCAACTCACTACCATGTGTTGTATGATGAGAACCGTTTTACTGCAGATGGCTTGCAAGTGTTAACAAATAACTTGTGTTACACGTAATATGTTTACCTTCTCTATATCTGAAGTTAATATTGCATTGTTGAAGAATTTATCTTTGGAATGGTTATTTTGATAGTTTTGACTCATGACCCATTTTCAGGTATGCAAGGTGTACTCGATCAGTTTCCATAGGTCTGACCCTCGCACTTGTGTTGTTTTAGGAAAACCACTTTCAATCAATAAATTATTTTATTATTCTGGCTACCATTGATTGATTTTTTCATTTTTTATTGGTTGATTTCATATGGCAGTGCCTCCCGCATATTATGCACATTTAGCAGCTTTTCGGGCTCGTTATTATATTGAGGATGAAACATCTGCTGGTGGATCAACAAGTGGGACTCGGAGCACGGCAGAGAGGAATTTGGCTATCCGGGCTCTACCTGTCATCAAGGATAATGTGAAAGATGTAATGTTTTATTGCTGAAATAAAACATTACATCCTTTGGCTGTCCGGCCTCCAGCCTTAAATCTTTTTTGTCATGGCTTCATCAAGGCTTGACGAGTTTTGGTATATGGAGAAGCAATGTGGTGCCTTTTTTGGACTGCTGTTATTTTGGGAGTCGTTTCATCAAGGGTTGAAACTAATTATCCTTATGTTTAAAATATAAGCTGCTTTTATTCTCCTAGTTAAGACCTTGTACATTTAAATGCAAAAAACCTCCATAAATTTTTTGAAAGAAAGTTTTTGGTTCATGCTCTCATTTTGCTGTAGGTGGTGTTCATTTGGATCCTTACTGATTTTGTCACCCTACTCTTTTCTAAATTTACATTTTTATCCTGAAAATGTAATTTGATCAATTATATAGTTGAACTTGTATTCTCTCTCGTCATCTCTTTCCCTTAAAACTGAAATTTATTATGATAGATCTAAAACTGAAATTTATTATGATAGATGAAGTAAATATTGTATTTTATAATTATTAAAAAGTTAATAAATTCGGTTCTATTGTAATTCAAAATAAGACGAATGACAATATTAATAATGCAAAAAAAAAAAAAATTATATCATTCTAAATTTGGAATAGCATTTTTTCTTAGCTCTTTGTAAAATATGTGTAGTCATTAAAAAAGTTAGTATAATTATCTATATTTGATCAATTATTAAAAAATAAAGAGGGTTAGAAGAAAAAAAAATTAGGAGAAAATATTTGTTCAATTAATTTAGATTTTTAAATATTATTAAAGAGAGCAAGAAGAATTAGTTAATCAAGGGTTTTTTTTTTATGATTTTTGAGAATTAGTGAATTAAAAAAATAAATTATAATATAAAAATGGGTGCTAGAAAGGAAATTAAAGTTTGCCTCAATTGATTGATTAGATGAATGGTGCATGTATACAGTTGGGTGCATGCAATTGTTTTAATTAAGATGTTTAAATAGATGAACAATTACTGCAAGAACGGAAGGACTGAATTCAAAAATGTCTTCAAAATTTCTTCAAAGCAACCTGAAACTGCTGGTGATCATACTCAAATTACAAATAAGCAGTCCACAAGTGTATTGAACTGTGTATGCCTCCTTTTCCCCTTCAATTACCATTTATTCCTCCCGTACGGTGGCTTCTGAATGACTTTCTTTACTTTTTGAGAGTTCAAGCACTTCTCTTGCTTCTTCCACTTTTGCTGCCAATGACTCAGGTGAATCCAACAGCACGAGCAGCTCCGAGTGATCCATTTCCAAAAGCATCTCAGTAATCTTTGGTGAAAGATCACACTGCCCAAATGTTAAAATTTAAAATATTATTAAACAGAAGTAAACTGAAGATTATCATTCTATCTGGGGGATAAATCGAAGTTCGACCCTTCGCAGAAATAAGAGTAATCACCTTGAGTTTCTTCACCAGCGGGTAGAGTCTTTGGCCAAGAATATCTTTCCTTTGATCAGGGGAAGCAGCAGCAAGCATGCTGCTCAAATTTTCATTGGAAGCAGCTCTTTGATTCCTATTTGTCAGGTTGTTGGCAGCAGCTCGCCCAGCCCTCTACAATAATGGTCATATGAATTAAACAGTCATTAAGAAGCATTTTGTTTCAAAAAGCGAATGGAATACAATTCATTTAGTATCAAGCAGACAGGAGAAAGGGGAAAAGAAGGCACAAATACCTGCCGATAGCTTGGATAATTATAAGGAGGCCTTGATAGATTTGTTGGCATAAATGGCATCGGAAAATTAGCATGGCCATTCATCCTTCTTCCTCCATATTGTCTTACAGAATTAGGAGCCTGTAACACACAATTATTAATCGCAAAGTTAAGAATTAGGAGCCTGTAACACACAATTATTAATCGCAAAGTTAAGAAGAAGCGCAACAATTCCAAACATTGCCTAAACTTAATTTTACATTACCATTGGAAACGGCGGAGGAGGAGCAAATCCATCAGGAATCATGCCACCATCTCTGAAGTCTGGTGCTTGATACACTTGTAACGCACGTTGATGAAGAGTCGGATACACAGGAAAATTGGTGCTAGCAAGCCCTAACCCTTGCTTTGCAAACATCATTTTTAGGTGTGAACTTCTTTCTTGCTTTGTTTGAGCAATGGCCACATACAATGGCTTTTGATGAAACAGGATGCCATTAAGAGTGTTTATGGCTCTATTGGCTTCTTCAGGATTGGAGAAACACACAAATCCGAACCCTTTGCTAATTCCTTTGTCAGTTCTCATGATCTTAACAGAGCTGATAGTGCCACACTGGCTAAAGTATTGTTTCAATTCCATTTCGTCAACGTCATCATTTATGTTCTTCACATACAAATTTTTATCCTACGATTGATCAAACCTTTTGTTTTAAGCAGGATTTAACAAACAGAAATAACAATCTTAATTAAGCTAGCAAATAATGAAAAAAAAAGAAAAAAGAAACAAGAAAACAAACCTTGTATAATTGGCCACGCTCTTTGCGCATTCTCTCAAATCGAGCGCGTAAAAATGCCTTTCGTTCAGCTTTCTTCTGTGCCCTTGCTACATACAAAACCTTTGAGCCTATGTATATACAAATACAGCATGATCAATCAGGAGTTAGGATGAGAAATGTAGTGTAATTTATCAAGTTAGAAAATTTTAATTAATTACCAAGTGTTGTTCCATGCATTGTCTCCTTAGCTCTTTTAGCATCATCCGGATTTTCAAAATTCACAAAGCCAAAACCCTTTGATGTGCCATTTGCATCTTTTGAGATAACCAAGCTTGTTATTTTTCCAAAGTCGGAGAATTTCTCCACCAAAAGCTCCTCAGTCACATCATCATCTAAATTCTTGACGTACAAGTTGTTAAATGAAGCATCTTCTTGAATCCTGTCAGCCCTTCTGATGAATGGGCCAACATAGCTGCCAATTAATTAATGCCGGTGATGAATATTATTAACGCGACAAATCGTAAGAACAATAGTAACTAAATTAGCATATATGTACAAAGATGGCACATACAGCTCCATTCCTTCAATGGTAACACCATGAAGCTTCTCAATAGCCTTGTGCGCAGATTCTGGCGTTGAGTATTGGACAAAGCCATAACCTTTGCTTTTCCCGTCCTCAGATACAACCACCTTGGAGGACTGAATGTTTCCGAATTTGGAAAATATTTGATGAAGCTTCAAATTGTCTATTGTACTAGCCAAGTTCTGCCGAGTACATGCATATATATATATATATATAGAGCAAATGTTTTAGTCTAATTTATATATAGGAAACAGCAAACAAAATAACGATCGGCTAAATGTTTTCATATACATGTCACCATTAATTTTTTTGTAATTACCTTAACGAACACATTGCCAATTCCACTCAATCTGGCTTCACGATTGGGTGTCGACCACATTACTCTAATTGCTTTACCATTCAGTACTGTATGATTCAATGCCTCTATAGCCTTTGTTGCTGATCAAAATGTAATAAAAGTTAAAGATGTGCATTAATTAGGAATAAATTTCAACTGTTAGAAACTAATTAATGACAAAACATGAAGGTAAGTCAGCAAATCGTTTCGAATTTAATTAGGAGAACAATATCGTAATCCTAGCGTATGCATGCATGCATGCCCCATATATGTAAGGGCTTTGACATTGTATATTTGTATTGCTCTTGACCAAGTCCCAATCGTCTAGTCCTCAGGGCCAGTTTGGTAATTCTAGAACTTTTAAAATAATTGTATTAATTGTACTTAAGAAATAATCAGTTAAGTATTTAGTAAATTTTGTTTTCATAATTACTATAAATTTTGAAAGTAATTATCGTTAAACTACTATAAAAAAATAAATGATTAAAATAGACATAATGTATGATAAAATTATTAAAATAGACATAATGTATGATAAAATTTACTTACATATATAAAAACATGTATATCCAATATTTTTAATTGTCTATTATAATAATTTAATTAAAAAAATTTATACTATATTGATTTTAGTTATTTTATTTTTTATAAATAAAATTTATTGAAGTATTAATTTTGTTTTCAAATTGAATAGGAATAATTTTAGGTTTAGGTAATAGCTGTAAGAATATTTATGAAATTGTACTAAGAACAAAATTGATTCTCAAAATCAGAATTTAAAAATTATTCCGGACTGATTTTAACAAAAGTAATTTTGAGTTTTTTTAACAAACATTGTTAGTTTATAGATTCTCAAAATCACTTTTAAGTCTTCTAAAATTAATTTCAAACGGTCCTTAACACTAATTAGCATTCGCTTAAACCCTAGGGTTTAGTTTCCAAGCAATTTTATTTAACCAATCATCAATCTGGTTCAAAACCTGGGAACTAAAGAATAGATTTGGGTACGTTTTTGTGCTCTAAAACCACAAACCTAACATACTATATTCTCTAACAATGATCCCGTATTATGGAATTATCTGCAAGAATTCTCTATAAGCAACAAAGAATTGTACACATTGAACTAAAAATACATTATACATGCATTTTTTTATTCAATTAATTATAATTTTGCGTAGGTGATTAAAATTGTTTTAGGAAAAAAAAAAATTATAAACATGAATGCATGCAACGTACCGCAGTGAAAGGAATCAAAGTTGGCGTAGCCATAGCATAGTGAACGTCGATGAAAGCCATCAACGCAAAGCACAGCCGAAACAAATCCTTCGAGTTTGGAGAAGGTCTGAATGAGCTGTTCTTCTGTGACTGTGGAGTCGAGGTCTCCAATGTACAGCGAGAACGGTGTCCCTGGAATTGCCGAATTATTATTGTTATTATGAGCACGAACATAAACTTCCATGTTTAGTGAATGAATCAATATCAGAGCACAAAATTAATTGCTTGATCAGTTCATCAGAGAAACAGAATCAAACTATATATATATATGTATATTTAATTATTTCATTAAGAAATAATTAAGAAGTTGTGTTAACGTGTAATTCCTTCCCTCTTTAGGAATTAGCATTCTTATTGAATTCTGAGTTTATTACAGAAGAAACGACTGCAAGAGCGCCGCGCCAAGCTTAAGCCCACGCATTGGCGGAGCCATATAAAACTTGTCTACTAATTAAAAGAAATATTTAATTAATTGATAAACTATTAGATATAGAGTGTCTATACCATTCAATTAATGTAAATCATTGTATTTTGCCAATCGAATCAATTGAATATGAATTGATTCACTAAATATGCTTTAAATTAACTCAAAAATAAATTCATCATACTTTTTTTTTTTTATTGCCATTCGAGAATAAAATCTCAAAACTTCTATATGTTTAGTAAGGAAGATTATAGATGAGATGAGATCCAACTAGATTTAAATTTTAAGGAAAAAAAAAGAGTAACAATTGAGTTATATTTCGTTTAAAAAATATCCTAGTCAATTATATTTGTAATTTTAGCAAAATATTAGTTTATAATAAATATTATTTATATACAATTTCATATACATCATCATATATATTATAAAAATTTAAAATTATCCTTATTAATTATGAAATAAAATCTTTAAATTTACAGAGATTAATATTATTACCAATTATATTGAGATAACAAAATAAAAAAATAAAATTAATAATTTAAAATATTTATTTTAGTTATAAATTATTATACGTACATAATCAACATATTTATAAATGTTCAAATAAATTTTATTTAATATTATGTCCAATTCAACCATTTACTTTCTTACAACTATTTAACAATAAAATTTTTCGAACACATACGATTATTTTTAAAACTCACAGAACTTTTAAAAATAAATTTTACTAATCATTTAACTGATTTTTTTACAAATAATTATTTTTACAATATAACTAATAATAATTTTTTCAAAAATTACAACATTACTAAACTGACCCTCAGTTAGGGCCATAAAAAATTATTATATAATGGTGTTTATTAATTTAACTAATATTATTTAACAGCGGTTATGGTGTTATGTTTATTGCCTTAAATTTGAACTCTTAATCTCTGGGTACCAACTGGGCTAGCAATCCTTTGACGATATGTTAAAAGATACAGACTTTTGCAATTAATCAATTTTCGAGTAAATTTATAACTATGTCAATTTTCCACTTATTTATTCATTGCATGCTTTTATGCTCATGCTTTAAGTTTTAACCTTGTTCGGGTTATATTTTTTTAATAGTACCAAAAAATTATAGTCGACCCTCACCTGCTCAGAACTATTGCCATTGGACCTACTTCATAAGAATAACCAAAGTCTATGTTGGTAACTTGGTTTATAAGTATAACATGGGTTGTGTTGATGACCTAGTTTACAAGTAGGTCCTGAAATTTATGTAGACGACCTAATTTATAAGTACAACCTGAAGCTTATGTGGATGATCTGATTTATAAATATAATCTTAAGTCTATGGGAGCAACTCGTAAATCTCTCAATTCGATCAGGATAACGTAGCCTATTTTTTTGAAAAGTCATGTGCCACAACTTTTGAACCGCCTTTGACAACTACTTGCAACTGCCGAAGAGAGTGAGTTGAAACCACGAGGCTAACCACTCACAACCAAGAGCCTATTTAAGTTAGAGAGGGCATCAGAAGAGGGAGTTAGCAAAATAAACTAAAAATTACTAACTGCCAATCTTAAAGCTTTTCTACTTTCTACTTTTTACAAGATTTATAACACATTCGCCAGAAGATTCTTTGATTAAAACTCATTTTCAGTTCCTCTTGTTCATCTTTCTTTTTCTCATACACAAAACATTTAACTTAAACATTGAATGATTTACGTTGAAACCTTAATGGGTGTGTCCTAACCGTATAGCATGTTGAGAAGGATGCGATCGGATTGACTTTGAGCTTGGATTCGTATTGTTATTCCCCAAAAAATAATTTAGTTGTTGAGTTCCTTTTTTGGCATCAACAAACATTAACAAAAGCTAACATAAGTTTAGTTCAGTAAGTAACACATTTGTATTTCTTAGCGTTTGAAGACGAGAACCAATTCTGTAGCTTTATACTGAAAATTTCAAAATGGGAACTATTCTGAACCCGATAATAGCCAACTTTAAAAATGGAAAATATTTTTCGGTCCATCGGGTCCTAAGTAGAAATGTCAAATTCGTTTTTCATGTTCATATTGTGATGAGCCATACCAGGTTTGGTGATAAAAATTATCCAAAATATTAGAGGAAACTAAATAAGTTACAAGAATTGCAACTCTGAACCTCATGGGGAATTTGAATAGGTTCTATTCTTGGATGTTTGCGATTAAACTGTACAATTCATTTATTGATAAAAGTAATGGCAAAGGCATTGACACATCATTCAAAATAGTTTTGTTATTATTATTATTATTTTTAAATAAAAGAGAGAAAAAAAAGTAACAAACATATGATAGATTTGTATAAATTAGTTCTGCTGTTAAACCAATAATCCTTGTGTGATTGTAATTACAACACTGCCAATGAAGCAAATTCCTAATGGTGCAAAGTGTAGCTCTACGTGGCTAATGAACATACATATATATCCTGAAGAAAACCAGCCGAAAACGAGATCCACGAAATAATAACAAATGGACCTGCCGGGTGCTGTAAATATAAACCGGCCAAACAATATACAATGGAAGGAAAATGGGGGGTCTCAGACCTCCTGCATCTCATGCTACAAGAACAGGTAACTGCCAAGCATGCATATGTGCAGAAGGAATGCTATTATGCTCTTTAGCATCAATTTCTGAGGAACATTTCGTCGTGAACCATTATCACTCAGCTGACCGGCATTTACAAATTCACTTCTACCCGTGTTAGTAGTTGTAGAGACATTGACGGACATTGAACCTGGTTAGATAAATTTATATAAAATGGATGAGCATTTGTTGCAGGTGTAAAAACTCAACAGTAACCATTAGGCTTTATACAGCAACATAACAAGTCTTTTTCATTTTCTTGACAGAAGTTCTCTAAATAATAACAATCCATTATTGATTTAATGACAATTTGGGTTCAAAAAACGGTTTTACATGATCAACAAATCATGCCTGATTCAGGAGGTAATTGAGACTTACAATCATAGTTAGACCATCCAATTCGTTGACCAGCCAAATCGTAAACAAAGATTTTGTCTTTCAGAACTAGATCTGCAAAAAGCAAGAGAAAAAAGAGTTGGTGTCTAAAAACCAAAAGCAGTTTAAAGCTCAGTAAATATTTAAGAGTACAAAACAGGATTGAATAATTATTAGTCAGGATAGAAATTCAGAGAAACTTGTCTGTGTTATCGAAGCAGGATATGGGAATCAATATATTCCTAATTCCTTCAACTTTCTAGAACTCCCATGTATAAGTTGCATCTATATTGACCATTAGAGGAAATAAGGAACGCTTATCCAAAGAAGGACCCAAAAACAGTAGCAAAACAAACTTAAAAGACTGAAAATGCTAAAAAGAGAGCTGAGTACCAGAAGCATAACAAGGATTCTTTTTCTTATTCCCTTTTTTAAAAAAAAAAAAAAAAACCTTCATAGGGAAATCTCACAAGATAACAGTAAAGCAGGCAAGGATTTGATTAACATATCAATGGAAAATAAGATACAAAGGCTCTGCTTGGATCTCGGAAAATAGGAGCAAAAATATAAGGAAGATGCTAAAAGTAGCCCTGTTTCTAAAGCATCTTCAATTAATTTTCTCATCTTTCTCAATCCACAATCCAAACTAAGGCATAAGTATGCAATACAGGATTGGTATGCTAATTAATACATTTAAAATCAAGACAAGAAACAATCAGCAATGAGGTTTTGATAATATACCGACATTACAGCTTTAGGTCAAACCAAAAATTCAGAGAGAGAAAGAAAAGAGAGAGGGGCAGTTTGACAGAAAAGTAAACTATAAATCCTAGACAGGAATCTACTTATGTATCTAGTCAGAAACATTTTCTGTTTGGTGAGAATACCTCCTAAAATTGTCTGACCCTGAATTTTCTGAATGCCAATGCACCACACTGCAGCACCACCCTACAAAAGAAGGATTAAATGAAAAGGTTTATTTGAGAAATCAAACTCAAAACAGAAGACCTCAAAAAATTTCTGTTGACTCCAAACATTAGGTTTAAGCAAACACATGGATAAACATAAACCAACAAGATAAAAAAAGGAACACAACCAATATCAGGATAATATTTTCACAAACCAGGACTGAGGTAATATAGAAAGCAATACCAGGGTAAACGTATTGAGTGAATACAAAAAGTTGCAGGTTCACAGACAATCAATTGTCTGAAGAAAGCTTTTGGAGAAATAATTCAATACAGCGACTGAAGTTTTCCACAATGCATGAATTATTTCATGCAGAGAGGAGCATGCAAAGCCAAAAAAGGAGGAAAAATCTAAAAGAGAAAAGAAAACCAATGACAAGACAAATTTAGTCAAACTACAAGAAAACAGGAAAACAATTGAAGTAATCCTTCAAAACAAAGTGATCCTGTTCCAGTTGAGCTGTACCATACGAACAACAAGAGGTCACGCCCTCAACAGTTTTTCTTAATGAACAGATATATATTCATTTATGCAGTTATGTATATTTATGTATGTGCATATGTATATCATGCACTAATGCTTATATTAAGCCTAGCAACTCACAACAGAATTCTGCTGAATAAGGTATTCTTGAGCGTTCAAAATCAGAGATGCACCACCAGCAAAGTTGAAGCCAACTTGAGGAAATATTGCAATACTGAGCACAAAATAAACACATAAAAAAGAGTTGATATCATCCCAGAAGAATGAGCACCTGATGAAATAAACTGAGGCAATTAATCAAGAAAGTGAACCTGGAAGTGATTAGAAAACACTGATTTCCCTTGGTAAGAACTGGGCGCACAGACTGAGAAACAGAACTTGTAATCTGCACAACATGAAAGCATTATACTGCAATCTTTGCAAGAGGGTAAAGTGTATTATTTAGAAAATTGAAACTTTGCTCGCCAAAACCTACTGCATTGATTAGAGGATCATAAGCAGCTTCAGTAAGGTATGCCAAAGTGGTCCCAGTATCAACTATGGTTCCTTTGTTGCTTGATGTAGAAAACACCGATGGGTCAATTGGCAGAGTTTGGCCATTGACAGAAATGCTCTGCAGATTCAGATTATAATGAGGCCTGAAATTGTGGCAATGCAGTTGATTAGTTAACTTACGGCAGTCAATTATTTTATTTTTCAAATGTTCATCATTTATTGAGAAAATAAAAGATCCATGGCATTTAACATGTCACAATCAAAATAAACCATATAAACGTTGTCTGACAACTGAAGCAAAAATTGACATATTGCCCAAATGTTGCTGTTTCTACGAATTTTTTCCCTACATTGGTAGAATTATTATTTTCCTTTATTTTTTCTGTAAAATCACTATTATAGTTACATCTGCTCATGACACCCCTTTACATGAAACAAACAATTCATTTTGCTTTATTGAAACAATAATTCTATTTCAAACTTAAAAAGGAAACTTAAAAAAACCTAACAGCAAAAAAGATGGATCATTTGGACCTATATTAGAAAGACTTGCAGAACTTCACACAGAAATGACAGAGGCCACGTAGGAACAAGTTCTAATCTATCAGAAATTTATCAAAATGAATCAATAGCATGATATCTTTTGGTGGCTGATAAGAAAAATGCCAAAGAACCAAAAAAAGGGATGAAGATAATAGTTTTCCATAATAAAAATAACATACTGTGATGGGACGAGTGGAGAATAAACTATATTTGGTTCCACAATCTCACCAAGAACCAATATACCCCCACCATTACTATCCCCTTTTAAACAGTGAGAGAACACTCTTGGTGTTAACCCCTGAGAAGAAAGCTGTGAGATTACAGACATAGCCTGTTGGCCAAACCCAAAGATCCCATCAACTGCTCTATCTGACTTCGTCAAGTCCCCTGTCTGCATGGTGCTACACCTGTTCCACAATCCACCCATCAAGATTAGTTTCTAAAACCTGAACAAGACATAGTTGAAAAAACCACAATGTTAAACTTGACTGAGTTTCTAGCTCACCCAAACATAATTTGAGCTGTAGAATTTGTAGTCAAAGAACCCTCAAGAATAGTGTCTAAGTGCAATAAATCTGCTACATAATAGCCTGATGTCCCGCTGCCATCTCCATATTGGAACGTGTAACTACACTGATTGCTCTCAGAAGAACAGCCAGAATCTGCCGAATTAAGTCCTAAACTGCATCTTTGGTCGGAACAATGGACCAATAAGGCTGTTGATGAGCTACCAGGATCAAAGAAATTGAGCTGAATCTGTTTTGAGTGGCAAGTAAAATCAGTTGAAAAATTTCAGACCCAACTGCTCCACTTTATGAGCTAATTTTAATAATTTGACAACAAATAGAAAGTTTACAAATAAGGAAATGCAAAATTTACTTGGAGTCCACTTGTTCCTGGGCAACCATTGCAAGAACTGCAACTGACCCACAAAACATCGCTTCCTGTATCAATCTGCACATGAAATTCTCTTGGTGGAGAACCCAATTGCACTTTTGTATAATAAAGCCTAAAAAAACCCACCAGAAAAAAAAAAAAACACAAAACAAATAAAACTAACAACAGAGTCAATAAAATAACCAAATTCAATCAAAATTTTAAACAAATGCTGCATTCAAAAGCAAGAAAAATAAAAAACAGTCAAATGCAAACTAAACAACAACAATTCCAGAAACCACCCAACAAAAAGCAAATATTTTTGAAAACAAAAACAAACCCATTCTCCAACTTTAACAAATATATATAAAAAAACAAAGAGTTTTACATAACAAAATTACCCAACAATAAAGGGATCATAGGTCCCTTCGACAGAAAAATCAACGACCCCAGCAGCGGACTCTAACAATCTGCCATGTCTGACTCCGTCTCGAGCTATAAGCTGACTCAACTCCACTTTATGATTCGCCGGAATGGCCCTTTCAAGCGTCAGGGCCACCGGCAAATGACCCATCACCACCGCCACCGACAACAACAAGACTGCGACCAAAATTCCCAGGCACAGCGGTAACACCGCCGCCATTAGTAAATGTTAGTGCTTTAAACACACAAACTACAAGGTAACAAGAACACAGTTGAAACTTGAAAGAGTGTTCCAAAGGCTCTAAATTGCTATTGTAAAGAGAATGAGAAAGAAATAAGCAAATTGAAGAAGCAACAAAAACTTTGATTTTATTTTATTTCAATTTTACTTTACGATTTCATGAACAAAGTATTGGAACAAAGACTGTGATGATAACAGAGTTTCAAAAAATTATGTATGGGTTACGTTTACGTGTTTTTTTTATTTATTAAAATATAAAAAATTATTAAATTATAAATTATATAATAATATTATATTATTAAATTATACAATTTAATAATTTTTTTAAAAAAATTTATTTAACTAAAGATGTTAAAATTTTTACTTAAATAATAATTAAAAATTTAAAGAAAAAACTTATATAATTAAATAAATCATATTGTTGTAATAATTCATACAATTTAATAATTTCTTTTAATTTTAATATTTAATTATTAATTTTTTAATGGGACATGAGACTTTCACTGTGACCTTCTTGTTTGCCTAACAACTACACATCATGTGCGTAATTACGACGCTTTTTTCATTTTGGTTTTTTTTTTTTTATAATTTTTTCAGGTGCTATTTACAACTTACTATTACACGTTAGACTAAGAATATATTTTTGAAGAGTATTTTAGGTTTTCAAGTCAGAAAGCATAAGATGTGTTTTTATATATAAAAATTAATTGATTTTATTAATAATGTCTTCTTTGGTGTTCCAGTCAAAACTATTGGCATACTTTAATTGTTCATGATGTTAATGACTTGTCAAAAATGAACTTGCACCCAAAAAAAAAAAAAAAAATCCTTCTAGAGCATTGCAAGTTTGCAATTTATTCTTCATTTTTGTTGATCAGCATTGAAGTGGACAGACTTAATTCTATATTTGTTTAATTAATCTTTAGTTATCTTATAAATATGAATAATGCTAATGTTTTTTATTTTTATTTTAAAGAGAAGTAAATACATTTTTCTCATAATCGTGAGAGTAAATTTTTGAATTAATGTTCCATATATATTTTATCAGTAATACAAAATATAAGTAGTTAGAATACATTTGAAATTGTAATGCCAAGTTGAAGAAAAAAAAAATTGATTAATCATTGACCCCAACATCAAAATTGGTCAAATCAACGAGGGCGCGCACACCATACCACCAGTAACCAATTCAATTCTCAACCGTTCAAATAAACGGCAAAGATTTTGATCTTCAAAAAATTAATCCCACTAATTTGGGCGCTTTAACAAAAACCAATGCACAATTATTTCACATTTTCACTTTATTTGTTTGTTCGGTCGTTTTTTTTTTTCCACTTTTTTTGTTTTTAAAAAAGAAAAAAGAAAAAACCCATATTAGCCTCCATGTCACTTATCTTTTACTTTTTCTCGTATTAAAGAAAACCTATCCATAACGCCAAAGCTGAGTTGGGTTATCTTTATATTGATGACTAATCTACCCCTAGTTGTAAGCTTTTTCTAGTGTCATTCGTACCTGAAAAAGCATAAAGAAGGGTGGACATAGTTGATGTTTCTATAACAGGAAAGGGTAAATATGAACTAGTATTTTACGTTTCCCCAGGCAGATCATTTTGAGTCTTTCATCGGCAGCCGTATGGCCCGAATCTGCTCGATACGGACGTGTACCTTTTTATTTTTTATTTTTTAAAATGGTTTACTGAAAACCGTATTACACCAATACCTTTTTTCAGTTGACAGCAGCAGCACTTTATTTTTCTTTTATATAATTAGAAAGGGTTCGATTATATTAAAAATTTTTAAAGTAGAATATTTTCTTATAATTACGTAGTTAAAATTATAATATATTTTTTATTATTAATATAATTTACGTTCGCGGATAATATTATCATGACAATTATTATTGGTGATTAATCAACAATCGTAATTGATTACAATTGTGGGTGATTTTGTTTGTTCTAATATTGTATGCAAGGTCTCGTTAGTGGCTTGTATTGTCTCCCCAATAAAACTCAAGCACCATGTTAAAAGCAAAGACGTAAAGAGATGAAAAAGCAAAAGTTAAAACCGAAGTTGTTTGTCGTCTCTCTTCCGCCTTGCTTTTGAATCTCATTTTACTTAGTGGAGCAAAAATTTCGGTCAAAATAATAACACACACATTAATTATCGAAGTGACGAATGCAATAGGGCACAATGGTCTCATTATTTTGGCATTTTAGGCAGCTACTTTTTTAGATTCATTGATGATGATGATGTTGATACTCGTACATACAACATATATACTGAATTTTCTTTCCTTATTATATAGTTTTATAGTGCTGAGTGAATAACCTATACGTGACAAGTATCTATCACCTTCAAAATGTTCGCTAACTTATTTACTAAGCAAATGCAGCCTCGTTCTATTTGGAAGGCTTAACAATTTAAAATAGGTGAGGGGTACACAAAAATTTGTCACTTGGCATTAAGAACACATGGGGCTTCTTGGCACGTCCATTACTTAGTTACAATCCAATATGTCACTGCATATGTTTGATGGCCTATATACAAATATAGCATATGTTTGTATCTAAGTGATTGATATAGAAGTCGTATTTGGTCTCCCGTGCGAACAGTCGTATTTGGTCTTCCGTGCGAACATCTTACACTAAAGAAAATGAAACTTTGGCAATACAAAATTATTTTACTGTAATACGGTTTTGTTAAGATGTTTTAATTTAAATTCATACATCCTAAAATTAAATTTTCATTTAGAATTAAGGTGATGTAATTTTTAACTCATAATTATTGTAAAAAAAAACTATAACTTTAAAATAAAAATTAACAATACATAATAAATATAATTTTGATAAAATTATTAAAGATATAATAATTTTTTAATAATCATATCAATATAATTTTAAAATTACTATAATTAGTGATTATCAAATAATTTAGTATTACACTTTTAAATTATAAATGCCCAAATCTCAATCCCAAAGTCGAGCATTTGCCCTAGTCTTTTTTTTTTTTTTTAAAAAATTTAGGATTTGCCCTAAATTAAAATCCTGTTAGGGTCTAGTCATCGGTGATTGAAGCAAAACACAACGATGCGAAGATGATCTTTTCAATTATTGTTATAAGGTCTATTGTTTTAGTTTATTCACCAAGTAGTGTGTACAAGAAAGTTAAGCCATCAACTGAACAGTTGCAAAGACTCAAAAAGAGTGTCTTGTTCCAGTGGATGCAACTTGTTTTTCTTAGCAACAAAGAAAAGTCCATGGACAGCACTGTGGAATCCGAAAAAGAAAAACCATCACCATAAAATAATTAAGCTCCAATTCACACGTGTCGTATTTCAGTCATTTTCTCGACCTCTTTTAAATCAACAAATTAATTAAATCTTAAAATCAGATCATCTACTTTTCATTTGGTATGATATTTAAGATTTATCTTTTAATTAAAGCTAATTAAGTTTTGAGTGACGCCCGAAATTAATGCGTATTACCACTCGAGATATTCTATTGGTAGGTTTAGAACAGAAAAACCGATGAGCTTTTTGATCAGAGGAAGTAATTAAAATGAAGATTTCATACTGATCTTATGTTGATTGATTTTATTTTCTCAAATAATAAAAATCTCCATCCCTTTCCCCAACGGAATAAATAATTATGTACTGTATTATTTTTATCGACTGAGCTGTAAGATGGAGAAAAATATGGAAGAGGAAGACCAAGTGGATGCATGGCACCCACATGCATTTAGAATTGAGAAGGAAGCTTCTCTTTTCCTATCATTACGTTTTTGGAAAATGACAAGTAATTATCTTAGAGGGTCGACTATGTTAACATATAATGCATCGTGCGGTAAATTTATAAGTTGTCACCTATGACAATTCAATTATTTCACATTTTATAATTTTTTGAAATTGAGTAACACCTCAAGAGTTGTTGTATGTTATTTATTATGTAACATAATGTGATTGCCCTTGCCCTGATCTGAGTTTCAATTGCAAGTGAGACAACACTCCGTATTGAAATAGTATGTAGAATTTATGAGTTAGATAATTTAAGCAGGGATAAGTTCTATATGATTATGTTAATGTGAGTTTGAAGGATGTATACACACACACACACACCAAAACAAACTATCATTAACGTGTCTAGAAAAGACAAAAATCATATTTGAAGTATTGGGACGTGAGAGGTGTATCAACTTTGAAACTTTCACATTCGGCAGTATTAATGTGTATCTTATATATATATTCTTAATACAATATTATTAAGATGATTAAAAATTATTCTATTGAACCAAAGCTGAAAGGATGGATCTTTGGCATGTGTGAGAGAGCATATAAAAAGATTTTTATTAGATATTAAGTTATCTAAAATACTTGGCAATATTAAACTACTTTTTATAAATATATATTCTCAAACACATAATTAAACCTTAAACGAAAATTGTTCTTACTTGGTAATTAGACTGATTAATTGTATATATTATGTCTGGGTTTGGTGCTTGGTCACAATCACATAAACAATAAAGATTAGTTTTAACTTGTTTTTTTGGTTAACCCCATCTCATCCGCAAAGTCTATAATAAAAAAAATCTTCTTCTTCCCATAACATTCGACATTTGTATCAATAAATTGAAAAAAAAAAGTAATGAAATGATAATACGACATCATTTAACGCTACAAGCTTAATAACCTGATAGATAATTGGATTATAATAAGTAGATATTTAGAAAATTTAACTTCTGTTTTTAAAATCAAAATATCTAAAGTCAACAACACCATCTTGACTTGGTGATAAAGATGAAATATAATAAAAGCAAAATCTAGAAGAATATGCTATGCCGTTGCTTAAAAAGAAAAAGGTTCCAACCAAAAAGTACAAGCACCTAACCTAGATCATGACAATTGTCTTGATTAGTTCATTTTTTTTTTAAAATAACACACGTACTTATAGAAATCTTTGCCCGTCCATTTTCTCTTGTTTGGTCATTGTCACAAGTCATTCTAATTGAACTTATATTTCTTAATAGAGAAAAAAAGATTGATGAACATGACAAGTCACAAATGTCAAGCAAAGATTTTGTCTAAGGTCGTTAACCTAAATGAAATGTTATCAACATTCAAAAGGTCATGGTGTTTTCAAGAATTCAAATGAACTACTTCCTTATTTGGCTGGATATTGTGTTTAATTATTATACCTAATCAATCTTTGAAACGCTTGGAGATAAATATGAATTCATTTTACTTAAGATTGTCGAGTTGATTGAGTAAAGGGGTATATGGCTTCTGCACTAGATATGCTTCACCTCATCACCTACTCATGCTCAACTTTTCTTGCAGGGCATGTGACACAGAATCCTATCTTAGATAATGTGGGTGACAGAGAAAGAAATACTTTTTTTTTTTTTTTTTCCTTTCTGGGAAAAAAAAGCCAGTATAATGAGCACAAACGGAACGAAAGTTCGAAAAAATCTCTCTTAGATAATGCCAATTTTTTTGTTTTATTTTGTGTTGTTACGTTGTTGGATGGTTGTGCAAGACAGTCCAGAAGACAAGTTGTAGGCTTGCGGCAACAAAAAGCATAGACGGTCTCAAAGAAACTTCCATGTCATTGCTTTTAAAGTAACAGTTGTCTGCCACTAAGGTCTCGGTGGGCTTCTTGTGCCCTCCGACGGCAAGTCTCCCTCGATAGGAGTAGTTATATTTTCTTAAATATTACTGGGAATAAAACATTATTTGGAATACTTGTACTGCGGCAACATTGCTATCCCAAACCCATATTTTAAGAGAGAAAGTGTGAGAATAGAAATTAATTTCAATTCGAAAAGATTGGCTGACTCCAATTAAGATTTGGTGTAGGGACCCTTAAGAAAATACCTTCAGTAAGCATAAATTAGAGCCATGCTTGATACTCATACAGCTAGCTATGCTCTGAAGAGAGCCCAAATTGTAATATCTGTGAAATTGTAAACAAGTTTGGACAAAAGAAAAAAAATAAAGAGGAGAAAAACTAATAGTTGTCTAGGTGGACTTTCTCTTCTCCGGCCCATCTATGTCATAATAGATGTTACAATCGCCAACATTTTTTCATTATCCATTACATATTTGATTAAACCAAATCTTAGGTTTGTTAAGTATAACAAAATTTGGCTTGTTAACAATGAAAAACCTGTGAACGAAAACCATACCTCAATTGTAATGCGGTTGCACTCCTCCCCTCCGACAGTTACTCTTTCGCTTTCACTCTCTGTATTCGCATTTTGTTTTTGATTGATTTATTAATCCTCAGCCACTTTATTCTAAATGAAAAGGAACTAGTGGAGAACGTTTCTATTACTTTTAATTCATTCTCTTTCTAAATTCTTGTATTAGGGATTTGGGAGTAGCAAAAAACTCATCCAACCGATTACGTAAATGATCAATGAATCTCTTCTCATCATGAATGAATATACCTTTACCTTTCTAATTATTTGATTATCCAACTGAAGAGAGTTTATCTTCGAGATGAAACAGTGTTAAAATGAACTACAATATTCAATTCTTGAGGTTCTGAAGACAGACGATTGTGGGGAAAAAATAAGTCCTAATCTCTGTAGATTATTGGTTATTCTACATCAGTTGCTTTGAGAACTTACACCCCGATCTCCTCCTACAATGAAACAGAGGATGAAAGGGATTTATTCCTACGCTTGTGGTGCTAACATCCTTACAAAAAGTGCTACAATCAGCATTGCTAATCTCGATCATGCCTTTTTATCAACCGATTCAACTGCAAGCAATGGGACGATATAAATTATATGGTGTTATTAAAGAAAGTGCTCACCAGAATTATCACGAATACATAGAAAAATTGGGTTGATAAAGTTGTCCAAAGCGAAGGATAATTTCTCCGTGAAGTTTCTATTTTCGCATAAATTTTTTCTTCACTGTTGAATTCGACATAATCTAAGCCCATGTTTGATTGGAAAAAAATGAGTAGAGGAGTGAAAACGAGCGAGAGGGAGAGAAAACGAGGGAAAAAGAGGGTCAATCTCAATTTCTTTGTTTGCTTTGAAGTGGAATTCATATCTTTTCTCCTTATTTTTTTCCTTCCTTTTCCTTTTCTCTCATTTCATTTCTTCAAACCAAACATGCCATAAAAGTTAAGAATATGCAAATATGATTTGCCTACCTTGTTCTTCTTCTAAAAGAAGTGATGTGCAAGAAAGAAGGGATGATAATTCCTCCGGTATTGCCGTTCCAAAGCCCTGCCATCTTATTCTACCAAATTTGTCAAGAAGAAAAATATACCTGTACCCAAAAAAAAATTAGGAATTATACTTTTAGCTGACTACCATATCTGCCTGGCTATCAAATAAAATTAATAAACAAAAGCATCTTACCCAGTGAGAAGGTTTAGTATTTTAAGCTCTTTTCTGAAGTAATAATGGTCACCAAATGAATATACAATCTGCCTCTGGAGCACATTCTCCCCTGCATCCTTAGATTTCCTCATTATCTTAAGAAGAATTCGCTTAATTGGACTTCGACATAACAACCACGAATCTATAAATGACACCTGAAATGGTCAAAATTTTATTGTGAAGAAGCATGTAATGACTTATCTATGATGCTGACATATGTCAAGTCAATAGGTCACTAGAAAAGCTGAATGATAAGAACTGGTCCAATGATCCTTGGCATTCTACTATCCCGATATTGTTATAAGAATCAACCAAGAAGGCTATGTTAGCTGCAGCAAGAATAGGTTTAAATCAGGAAAACGTGATTTCAAACTCAGCACAATCTCGAGATAAAATTCGAATGAGCCAGCAAAATTATCACTTATCAGCCAAGCCAGTCTTCTGTCATATTTTGATAATCAATCTCTTACAACATGATAAAGTATAATAAAATGCAATTACAAAGCCATCTAACTTCGCATGTTATAATACGTATTTTTCATCCTGATAAAAAGTTTATTTTGGCCCAATATCAAGCGAACAAGAGTCCAGAATAAATTACTGTGACCATTTACTTAAGAGCATCAAAAAACTTGCAAGTGAGTTTAATCAATGATTTGAAGTTCTTCAAATACAATAATGGATTACAATAGTAAGCTAGAACACAAAGAGGAAACTTGAACCAGTCTCTGAATGAGAAATAAAGTTAGATACCTCATACATGTGCACATTCCTTGAATGACTAAAAGCTTCAAAAAAAGGAGTGCTCCAAGAATCAACCATTGCCTGCTAACAGAAAAGAATGTCACTATATTTCTTACCAAAAAAGAAAAGAATGTTATTTTATCACTGTAATAACAGAAGCAGCAACAATTCCGCCTAAATTCAGTCTCCGATTAAATTTGTTAAGATGGGATGCGTACCTTCACAAGCAGGAGAAGTAACGACTAAAGGTACAGGTTTATCCCAAGAAATTTGGAAAATTATACACAAAGTGAAAGTGGGCTGGAAAAGACCAATATCTTTATCCCATAATCTTCTACCTAGAATCTTTTAATATGTAACTTTTATGACAGATACAAGTTGCAGTATGAAAATTGTAAAAGTTGTATAATTTCCTTTGACCTATTTCACTCATTGCAGTATTAATTCAACTAATAAACGACCACTTAATCATGTTTGGTATGGAAATTGCGTAAAGCATATACCAAACAAAAGTGCCAAAATCCTTAATACCTGTGAACTTGCACGGAATGTGAGACAGACTAAAGATACTTTAGGAATAGCCGCTTTGTCAGCCACATCTCCACCGGAACAATCGGGCAGCTTCAAAGTTGTACCATCGGAGTAACTAACATCCAAGTCAGGAAACTTTACAGCAGCCAATGCTGGAATTATGACTTTATTTGCTGTCGCAATCTGCTCACATACCGTTTAATCCAACTCGGAATCATCAATTTTGGTTCTTGGACATAAATTTCACATTTTTCACTAACCATATGAGCCAAAATCAAATTAATAATGCTTATGAAAATTTGACCTATACTATATGATACCTTGCCACCATGTTTCTTTAGCTCCGCCATGTCGGCAAAGTATCCTCTATTCATCTCATCTGCACTGCCCTAAATCATATCAAACAGTATTAATTTCATTTATTTATTTTTTAAAAAAAGATAAAGAAAAAGAAACTTACAGCCGGGCACGTTCTTTCTCTACTGCTTGTTTGTTTCCAAGCTGCAATCACAAATACCCATTAACAAGATTGTATTGAAAATTAAAACGATTAAGCATTTGGTTTTGTTTAAGTTACCTGGTAAATGTCGAAGAAGCGAGTGGAAGATTTTTGAGCATAGTGCTGAGGAAAAAGCTTATCTTCATGAGTTAAGAGTTGCTTTGAAGTGATGAGTGAGGCTCTTGTTTGACTTATCACTCGATTAATTCTAAACATGTTTGCTGAATCTCTGATTTTTATCTTTTTTTCCCCCACTTTCGATCTCTTGGTACCAAGAATCGAGTTGAATGTTCTGTTTTTGTCTGCGTCACCGAGGACCGGGTTCTACAAACAACCGGTGAGGCAAGGGCTTGGTAAGGCTAGGCCCGATGCTATTTTTGTAAATTCGAGGTCCAACTTTTGGGTCAAAACCTGAAGCCCAATTTAATTTAAGCCCACATAAGTTCTGGCCTCAGGTTTTGGTGAAAGAATGCCTTTTTTTTTTTTCAAAAATATTAACATGTACATTGTACACATTACAAATAGTTATAAATTTATAAAGTTTCTCTAATTGAAATTTTTTTTATCCCCACTTACATGAAACTTATCATTATTCCAAAATATTTGAGACAAAAATTTAGAGATTACAAAAAAAAAATCGAGTTACTATTATTCCTACCGCAAATCAATATAATTATAAAAGTAGAAAGTAGTAATCTCATTTGAAAGAAACCCAATTCTCAAGGAGTGATATTATGCATCTTAACACTTGAAAGAACCATAGATGTATGATGGACACTCTCGCAAATAATGCACCATTATGTTGCCTTCAGGCTTTGTAGCCAAAAAACCAACAATCACTATGCCCATTGAAGAGTCAAGAGTAATATCATTCAATTCATTCCCCATTCACATTTTAATGTCAATTAGTAGCTGTTATTTTGAGTGACTGGGGGCCTCCACGAGATATATTGGAGGTTGGGTATAAGTGCCCATAATGGCCTACCAATTACGATTTTAAATGATATTATTAATAATTCACAATGGTCCTTTCTGTGGTAGCAGGCCATCCAACATGCATTAGTTCTGCTAGCTTAGTGCATGGGAGTCTCATCATCCACCACACAAATTTCTAAGCTAGTAGCTAGGGTTTGTTTATATGTTAAAGTTGTGACCCTAGCCTCAATTATTCTTCTTCCCATTTCCGTCCACAAACAAAAACAATGAGTGGTTTAGTTTGCTGCTTGTAGCTTTCTTCGCTAGTCGTTCAGATATATATTGTGGAATATCCTTGTATTGGGACATGAAGCTATTCGTGCATAAATAAAAAATAGGCCATCGTTTTATAACTAGCTCTCTATTTGATAGCAGGATGTAACAAAAACTGCATAAATAACAAAATTACAATCACAATGTTTCAACACTTTGACGTTGGTTATTTAACTCTCTATTTACTATACTGCTTCATAGGTGGCTTAGCTGGTTTCACCTCTTATCGTTGGATTCTTCTCGCACCTGACTAACAAAATAGCGTGGTGAAATTATTATTGTTATTATTATTATTACTCTAATTTTTGGAATCGAGCACGAGTTTCATCTTCAAACTCAAGAAGATCGGTATGGTACTTTGCAAGCCATCCCTCAATTATTTCAACTTCAGCTTTTCTTTGCATGATCAACCACTGTGGATCACTTTCATTTGCTGGAAGTATATCCAAGCAATGAGATCCTGCAACATATAGCCACTAGCAATCAGCAAATAAATTACTAATTTTTACAACTTAATTAGATCTACTAGTATATATATAATAGGGTTAATTAACTTACCATTGACTGTATTGAGAGCAACAACAGAATCAGATATGTTCTTCAACACCCTATACATGCATCAAATGTAGAAGTATTAGTAGGATAGATGATTGGATGCTCATAATATAAGAGTATTTATGAATCGTTTTGCATTTACCCGCCGCTACTATAAGGATCTCGCAACCCATTGGAGAAAATGATGTTACTGGCAAAGTTATGAAGAATCAATTTTATATCCTATCAGCCAATTTAGCAATATATATATGGACACACAATTAGTAATTAATAAAATTCAGTAAAACAATATAGAAGTTACAAGATCTAGCTACTTAATTAATTAATTAATTATGAAATATACTTGGCCTCCATAATAAGTTGTCACCCAATGAGGCTTAGGCTTGACGCCAAACAAGCCTTCACAGTTCTTACTGAAGCTGTTTAGGTCAAACGGAGCTAGTGGGAACATTGTGTCATTGTGTCCGTGGCCTATGGGAAACACCAGCTCAGTACATACCTGGTTTTTGAAACAGCAGTTTGATCAAAATTAATGAATTCATAGACAATGAATGAAGTTTAATTAATCAATTAAGACTTTTCAGGATAGATTATATTACGTTACCTGCCATGTGAACATTTCATATGTTGAAGTAGGGCTGCCGAATTCTTCCATGTCATAGCATGACGTGTTCCCCATATAAGTAACAACTGCTGCGAATATTTTGTCAAGAGTATCGGTTCCTTGAGCTCCATCAATGGCGCTGCAGACTCTACTTACCGGATACTTTGGGGGTTCATCATATTGAGCTGCGTCTGTGTATAGGGAGTCTAGATAGTCCTTGAGCTGGAAAGTACTATTTAAAGGGCTAGAACAAGAAGGGGAAAAAAAAAATAGCAGCAGTTAACTTGAGTTTGAATTTTGATCAACATGAGATTGTTGAATACTTGTGATATTGCTATTTACTTGCAAGTTCTGAATTTTTGGTGAGGATTGAGAGACCATTAGGCCTGGAGCCTAATTCATCAATTTCACCCCATGATTTGCGTATAGTTTCATAGCAACTCTCACTAGTTTCCTGCACCATCCATCATATAAACATGAATTAGCAAAAGGGAAACTTAAAGCTCATTAAAAAACAATTAAGTGAAATTTATGTGTTATTACTTTGAAGTCCTTGGTTACAATAGTATAGTAACCAACTTGCGGATCGACTACGCCATCAAAGTAAAGGATTGGAGATGATGAAGCCAGAGCTCCAAGGGCAATGTGGGGATATTTCAGCCGGAACCATGACGCTAGCACTGCAATATTAAAAAACGACAAACTCTATTTTAGCAACAATTAACAAAGAATTGAATTAAAACTTGCTGAATAAGGTATTTAATTTAGTGACTTACTCCCACCATATGATCCTCCAATAACAATTACTGGACACTTTTCGGCAGAATATTTTTGCTTAATGTGTAAGAGCACAGCAGCATAATCTGCTATAGCTTGTGCCGAGTTACAGTAGCCAAGGGTGCTTGCATTTTTCATTGCTTCTTCTTTTGATCCAAATGGAACCGATTTTCCATAGTATCGGTGCTGTAAATATTTCAATGATAACACATAAAATTTTTATCAAACTTTCATGCTAAAATTAACTCTGTATCCAAATACAAAAAATTGTAAACTCATACCTCCATATAAACTAGAAGAGCCTTAAAATGAGGTGCATTTTCAGGGAGAAAGCCATTGATGTCTCTATCATAATCTATTGACTCTTCTCCACCAAAAAGCACAAAAATTGGGGCACTAGTATTTGCACCACCCCAGTACTCAAAATTTATCAAGTATCTTTGTTGAAAAGTTTTGTAGCTATCAGGCCTATAGTTGAAGTGATCAAGTGGTTGAGTGTAGAAAAAAGTTTTGTAATCTTTGGACTCGGATGCAGACATGATTTTGGGTTCATTTTGGATTGTTTTTGGACGTGCTCTAAGTCTTGGTATATTGAATTTTGTTGCTGATGATGAGACACAAAAGGAGGAGAAGAATAAGAAAAAGAAAAGAGAAAATGATGAGCGTCTTAAAGAGTCCATGGCTAAAGGTCTTTTGTTAATCTCAGTTCTGAATGTGAGGAAGCTTTTGAGTTGTAGTATATCTATTTATACTGTAAGATTTTTGGTATGCAATGATATTATGGTTGAGTTTAGTAATGACCATAGATGGGTCATTGGTCAAGATATTGCTGCCGGTAATTTTATCATAATGGCTCCACTATACCTACCATAAACAGGCATGTGTGTTGTGTTCGAGACAATTTAAAGTTTGTTGACTTGAGTCTACGGACCTTTTTTTTTTTTCTTTTTATAGTTTTGTGACGCATGAGGATGACTTAACGAATCCAGAGTGAACTGAAACTCTCTTTTAATATTTCATTATCTTTTGTTAGGAGATTTGTGGCCGAAATATTGATGGGAACTGGATAATGCATATGAAAGTTCCAACATTAATGTTTAACTTATGCAATCACCCTAATTACTAAGATTAACATGTAGGCTTATACGTATTGAGATACCTTCTGATTATAAACCAGTTTATTAAGTTAAAAATTCTGTTTTGTATTGAGATGTTATAATTTTGAAACCATAATTATTGTGCAAAAAAAAAAATATAATTATAGAATAAAAGTTGATAGTGCGTAATAAATATAATTTTTGAATAATAATTTTTACAAAAAAAATAAAGATATTAAAGATTTTCTATTATACAAATATATGATTAAATCAACTTAACTTCTAAGTCACAATTGTAATATTTAAGTTATAATTATCTAACCTCGATATTAAATAGAACTGTGAATAAAATTCATGAAGATACTCAGCCCAATATATGAGCCACCATGAATGTCATTTTTTTTTAAAAGAAACTCAATGTATTCATAATAATTAGTTTCTGAACAAACACTCCTTAAAAAAGACCCTTGCCACATATTGAATAAATTGGGGTAGAAAATAATTCAACTGTTGCTTAATAGTTAACAAATAAATAAATAATAAAGTTAAATTTTATCCATGTATTATTATTAAAATATACATAATAAAAAATTTTAAAAAACTTAGTAGAGCCAAAATCAAAAGATGATCTTATTTAAAAAAATAAATGGCGTGTGTTTAAGCGCATAAAAGTTCCGAGTTTTGGCAAGATTAACCCAGGGCTAAAAGTTATAGAAACTGAAAAAGAGCAGAGAAAAGTAACCAATAGAATCGGGGGAATAATCAAGATCATCTTCCATACGTAATGAATTAATGCTGATGCTTTTGTTCAAAAAGTTAAACAAAAAAAAAAAATGCTTAAAGTGCTTTGTAAGCGTCATCATCTACCATGAAAGCTATCTACTGGAAGTTTTATTGTTGCTGAAAAACTATTGTTGTTTTGACAAATTCATGCACCTTTTGCCTTTCTGCGATTCGTGGAACTTCGATTTAACAAGTGTGATGTGTGGACATGATATTTGAGAATATTTGATTGTTGAAAAGAAAAGAAGAATAGAAAGAGCAGTCACATGGGAATTCAATCTTAACAAAACCTGATAAAAATACTAGTAGGGTTTATTTCAATTATTTTTCGAATAGAAAAGAGATATATTTATTCTTCTTAGGCGATTTCTCCATCGCATTTTAAAGGAGTAGTTTCAAGATTAACATGAATATTAGTTTGTGAACAAGTTTGCTTGTATAAATTTTAATTTGTGAACCAGATTAACATGATTTGTGATAAATCAAAATGAATTATTTGTAATTATTATTATTATTTTTAAAAAATGGAGTGAGTTTACAAAATTACGGAAAATAATTTTCGGAGATTTTGTATATGACAAAAATATACCTTCTGTTGTTTACAAGTCAGCAACCGTGATATAGTAAAGGAGAGTCAACGTTCAATGCAAAATACTAGTCAAAGATTGTCTATCACTCGAGTAGACAATATGAGCCTCTAATGGTGATTTTGATTCTCGTTTTAAAGAAAAACTTTAAAGTGGACTATTTAAACTTATCTCTTTTCTCTCTCCTTCTTTTTAATAACAAAATTTTTTATCAAAAATTATTTAATTAACCATTTTTTTTTCTTTCTCTTCTCCATTTAATAAATTATCATCAATTCAGTCATATATATATATTTTAGTTATAAATAATTGATATAACAAACTAAGAGAATAAAACCTATTATTTAAAAATGAACATCAATAATTGTAAGATAGAGAGAGAAGAAGATTAGTGAAGGATAATTTTGAAATTTTTAATAATTAAATTATGTTTTTTAAATGAGTGTGGAGAGGAATTTAGTGGGTTATAATATCCTCACCCAAAACTTTTGATCCCTAATAGTGTAAAGCTTTTTATTCATTGAATTATTAAAATGTATTTATTTTCTTTTTTATAATTTGTTAAAATATGGACATGATAAGAATGCACATGAAAGAACCCAAACGTTCTCCTAATAGATTTGAGTCTTTGAAATTGGATAATTAGAATGGAAATTTTATTTTTCTCCAATTTACTTTAGGTAACTTTATAGTTAATTTATCTATGTGATCTCCTTTTAAAATAAATGTCTAAAACAACTCGATCGGCTATTGAATTCATAATTAATTTTTTATTTTCTCGTGTAATACGTGAGCACATTTTCATCACATCATCATGAAAATTGTAATATTGTTATATTTATTCATGTAACATGTGCGCACACTCACTTGATAATAAATTTGTAATAGCTATTCCACTTACAGTTTGACTTATATAAAAGGGAAACGTTCACCTTTTTTTTTTTTAGCCCTAATCTCCACCTGTTATTAGCTCTCTAATTAAGAAATGTGTTTTCCTAATTCTAGTGGATGCATTGTGGATAAGTACATAAAGTTCAATATTGTTATGCACACATGCATTGAAGGGCCCTTTTTTTTTTTTTTTCCCCTCTCCAATTACGAAATTAAAGTTTGATATATGCATGAAACATGCGCCCAATACCAAACTGTAGTCGAGTGAACATGAATTTGTTTTTTTTCAAAAGTTTTAGTAAAATATTAGGGTTTCGGAAACAATTAAGTTGGTTAATTCGTTAAATTGGAGTCATCTACATTTTGATTTTTGATTAATTAATATGCTTCACAAACGCTACCAACTTTCAACAATGTTGTAGATTAATCCCAATATTCACATCGATATCAACCTTTTTATTTTTTTCTGGCAAATATAAGCCTAATTAACTTATAAGTTATCAATGTCTAGTGGGAGAACTATTGCATTCACAATGTTGAGATAAAGAGTTTGAGTCGCTATAAAAATATTTATAGAAATTATTTAAAAAAAAAAAACTTACAAGTCAAACGTCGCATTCTTGCAAATTTACTTGTCTGGTTAGTCATGAAAATGGAACTAAGAATGAGTGAATAGTTAATATCCGATTGGACGATCAACCAAAGATTTGGCTATCCCCCAATAAATATGTGACCTTTAAGGGAATTTTTTTTATTCCTCATAAGACGATTTAAATCAAAAACCAAAATATATATATAAAAAAATCAGTTTGCCTGTTTGATGATTGCAAGGCATAGCATAATAGATTTTAGTGTCTTTTTTTATAGCGTCACTCGTGAAAGTTGAAGCAATAAAGAGAGTTTGGAGAGAGGACTATGATAAAGATAAGCTGACAAAGGGGCGATAGAGTTCTATATACCACTTGATTAGAGCGGGCTTCAGCTATTTATAAGAAAGGTATGGCATATGCTTCTCTAAAGTTGTGAAAAAAAATTCAACAATAAATGTTAGGATTCTAACATGGAAAAAAAAAAGTGAAATCTCTGATGTTTGATCAAATTAATCAATTTTTTTTTGATATTTTGAAACACATCTAAACTCTCCTAGCGTAAATGCTTTAGCTGATTCTATCATATCACCTTCGGTGGGTGTTCGATATTGAGAATGTGAATAACTTTAACTATTTAATTAATTGAAATTTTTTTCATAATTAATTAAAAATCAAATGAAAAATTATGGAAAAATGTAAGGGAATTGTCATAATTTTTCAATTAATTATGAAATTTTTCAAAAATAAATACAAAATTTATATATGCACTAATTGTTTTTTGAAACAATAAGTTGAGGGTACAGATAGATATAATTTTAACTTATTCTCAATTAAATATATATATATATATATATTATAATTTTGGATTTAATTTTTCAATTAATTCTGAATTTTTTTAAAATTAAATGAAAAATTATGTCAATCCCTTACTTTTTCTCACATTTTTTTTCATTTAGTTTTTTAATTAATTATAATTAAAAGAATTACTGATTAATTAAATAATTAAAGGTATTCATATTCCCAACATTAAATAACTACTACGGATAAAATGGTAAGATTAGTAAAAAAAAAAAAAATTGATACCAGAAGGGTTTGGATGTATTTTAAAACACGGCGGAGTTTCGATTAGTTTTATCAAATAATAAGAAGATTTTGCTCTTTTTTCCTTCCAACATTTCAGTTTTAGCTGATGTGTCTATAACTTCCAGATGTGGTTAATAAATTAATTTATCTTAATAGCAACTAAATCCCCTTCCCAACCATATGAACGGGGTTTCTACCTCATGAAATCAATACTGAAACAACAATTAAAATACAGTTGCTTCAATTTCAAATTTCTGTTCCTTACAATTTCTTTATTGACCTCAAGAGTTATTAGTCCGAGTTCTAGTAACATGCAAACCTTCCTAGGAGAGGCTTACCATAGATAAATTGAGAAATATCATACATCCATGACTGAAGTATTGTAGAGTCTAATAGATTATTTTGCAGTCAATTAGATAATGATTCAAATGATTTTCTTTTTGAAATTGTGATTAACGGTAGTTGCCGTCTTATCCCAGTGGGATTATTTTGTTCTTTCGTGACCTAGTATAATTTCTTTCTCCTGTAAGTATCCAACGCCTGTGATTTAATTTGATGCATATCTTTAAAGAAACGATACCGGTACAGAAACAATTAATATTGTCATCAATTTTCAGGACCCTTGACTCAAAAATTATCACAGAAGATTCCAAAAGCTGACTAGCTAGTAGTATATGTTTAATGGCCACGCCTGCAAATGCATCATTGTATCGTATTTGTAGCCCAAATAAAGACCACGATGAGTATACATATGCTGATCAGTGGACAGAGTCAAGAGCATCATTCATCAAAATTCCTATTCAAGACGACCTAATATATCTTTCATCGTCAAATCAGTCATTCTCCTTTAGTTTTCTTTTTTTGTTTGTTTGTTTGTTCTCTAACTTGAAATCCAGTTCACATTTAAGTTTGAAAATTGTAATATGCCTTGCAACTTTTTCTCTTTCTGGTGGGGAGATGCTTTTAAACTCAGATGAAGAATCAATTGAGTGGAAGTTACTTTGGGTTGAAATAGGCCCTCCACTATGATATTGGATGTTGGATATATAAGTGCCATTAATGGCCTACCAAATTGAAATGATAATAAGAGAATATATTAATTAATAATAATGGTCCTTTATCAGGAAGCTAGCCATCAAACATATACTAGGTTTTGCTAATTGTGTGGCATAATTCTTCTTATCCACCATATATACATAATCTAATTAATTTAATTGACTGGGTTTCTTTATTAAGATATATTAGGAAAATCTTTCTTCCCATTTTCCCCACAAACAAAAGCAATCATTGCTTTGGTATATTGGGTGAAAAAATCTTTACATGTCACTGGGATTTTGTGGATTCTTTTTAAATGAGATACGAAGAAGTTATTATTGATGAATACTAAGAGAAAATGTGAAATCATGTTGCAAGCTACATTTTAATTCCACGTATATATGGTAGGGTATAATGTAACAATAACATCCTTGAAATTTTTTATCAACACTCTAGTTATTTAATTATTTTAGCTGCTTAATTATATATATTTTTGAGACCTCTGATCATCAGAATCAAGCATGAGTTTCTTCCTTAAACTCAAGAAGATCATTTTGGTACTTGGCTATCCACCCTTCAATTATCTTGAGTTCAGCTTTTCTTTGCATGACCAACCATTGCGGATCACTTTTACTTTCCGGAAGTATATCCAAGCAATGAGATCCTGCAAAATTTGTCACACACATTTAACAATTATTTCACATTTTGAAAATATAAATTTGAGCTAAACTATTGTAGTTAGTTATTAAAAATATATAAATATTGAGTGAACTTACTAGTTAATGAGTCTAGTTCTCGAAGAATTATATAGAATACATGAGAGGTAATACAACCAATCAATACATGTAATATGTGTAATTGAATTTAATATTATCATCATTTGTATGATAATTTTTCAAAATAAATACACATATATCATGTGAGACCTTTAATGTATTCTAAAACTTCACGCAGTTATGAAATCATCAAAAAGCTCGTATACTTAATTTATACTCAAAAGTTAGTTTATCTCAAGCTAATATTAATAGTCTAGTAATTATTTTTTGTGGGGTTTTATGTGGAGAATAATGTCATGATGGATACCGTTAACCGTGGAGATAGCAACAACACTATCAGAGATGTTGTCCAACACCCTATCAAAGAGAAAAATATGTTAGGTTTAAATATTTACTTCATCAGAAGAAAATAAATTCTTGAATTTGTTTATGTTACCCGCCGGTACTATAAGGATCTCTCAACCCATTGGAGAAAATGATATTGCTTCCAAATCTATGGAGAATCAATTTCAAGTCCTGCCAATTATTAATAAGTGATTAATGGAAATTTAATTTCAGTGAATTAATTCATATATAAGATCATTAGCAGTTTGGAGGGGCTACTTAAGAAACATACTCGGCCTCCATAATAAGTTGTCACCCAATGAGGTTTAGGCTTGACGCCAAAAGTGCCTTCGCAGTCTTTAGTGAAGCGATTTAGATCAAAAGGAGCAGGAGGGAACATTGTATCGTTGTGACCATGCCCAATTGGCATCACCATCTCGCTACATGTCTGCGCATAGACCCGCATAATAATTTTATGATCAAAACATATAGATTAATACATAAGCAATAAAGTTAGTGGAGCTTCCATCTCTAAGAAACAATTGGTACTTTATGATTAATTTAAACCATAAAAAGTTTTCCCATTTCTGCACTATGAGAATATAAAGTATCCAATTCCATTCCACAACAATTTATAAATAATTAAGGTTTAATTCAGTCTTATGTGCCATGAATTTTAAGTCACCAACTGTTGTAGAATGGATGGTTATATACATGACAACTCTGAAAAATAATCAGTTGTGCTCGCTGTCGAAGTCAAGCTGAAAGTTTTTGCCAGCAAAGCTGCCAAAAAGCTAAAACACACAGATCCAGTAAGTTACCTGCCATCTCCAACCCACGTTTGTTTCAGTGGGATGTATGTATTCATCCATGTCATAGCATGATCTATTCCCCATATAAGCAGCCACACCTTTAAATATCTTCCCAAGGACATCAATTCCTTTAGGAGCTCCATCGATGCCGCCGCAGACAATACTTAGTGGGTACGTTGGTGGATCATTATATTGAGCTACGTCAGAATACAATGAGTCTAAGAAGTCATTAAGCTCACTACTTCTCTTCAATGGTCTGAAATAACAAGGGAAAATTTAAGAAAGTTATAAACAAATTAATAATTAATCAATAATATTAAACATGAGGAGTTGAGGATTTGTTATATTACTTGCAAGTTCTGAATTTTTTGCTGAGCAATGAAAGACCATTAGACCTGGAAGCTACTTTTCTAATTTCGTCCCATGATTTCCGTACAGTTTCATAGCAACTCTCACTAGTTTCCTGCACCATCCGTCATAATTGTTATTTGCAGAAATGATCAAAACCCATTTTGTTTGTTGAAATAAATCATTTCGGCCTCATATTTCAATATCAAAAATTTTTAACTTTGTTTTCCTATATTTTACTATGTTATCCCTAAAACTTTTTAGTGATAAATGGTAGGATTAATTACATCTTCCCAAAAATATTGAAAATTATCCGTTACGGTCAGAGGGTTTAAGAGTTTTGAAACATGAGGAAGAAATGAAAAATTTATTGGAGGGTTTGATCATTTTCCTTTTGTTATTTGAAAAGAAACCGAAAGGAAAACTTGACGAATCAAAATTTTATTTCTTATTACTTTAAAGTCCTTGGTTACAATAGTATAGTAACCAACTTTCGGAGCTATGCCATGGAAGTAAAGGATTGGAGCTGATGAAGCCAGAGCTCCAAGGGCAATGTGAGGATATTTCAGCCGGAACCATGCAGCAAGCACTGAAATATATACAAAGAAAAAAAAAAGAAATTTAATTAATTTGCATGATTTATTGATAGTACTAATCAACGTAATTGTAATAAATAATGATTTAAATAGTGATTTACTTCCTCCATATGATCCTCCAACAACAATTAATGGAGACCTTTCTGCAGAATAATTTTTCCTAATGTGTAAGAGCACGTCAGCATAGTCTGCTATAGCTTGTGCCGAGTTGAAATAGCCAAGAGTGCTTGCATTTTTCATAGCTTCTTCCCTTGATCCAAATGGAATCGATTTTCCATAGTATCGGTGCTGCGTCAAGATCCCAATAACCAAAAGAAAAATGATAATATTTAGCATAATATAAAATATTTAAAAGTAGAATGAAAATAATGCAAATTCTTACCTCTATATAAACTAGAAGAGCCTTAAGACGAGGAGCATTATCGGGAAGAAAACCAATAACGCTAAGATCCTCATCTAGTGACCCTTCTGCGCCAAGGTACACAAAGATTGGTGCACTAGAATTTGAACCACCCCAATGCTTAAAATTGATCACGTATCTTTGTTGAAAAGATGTGTAGCTATCAGGCCTATAGTTGAAGTGATCAAGTGTTTGTGTGTAGAAAAAAGATTTGAAATCCTTGAACTGATCAGATAGAGACATGGCTTTGGGTTCATTTTGAGTTGTTTTTCGATGGGCTCCAAGCCTTGGGATATTGAATTGTGCGGCTGAGACACAAATAGAGAAGATAAGAAAAATCAGAAGAGGAAATGAGTGACTAATAAGAGTGTCCATAATATTATGCAGAATGATCACGAAAGAGATTCTAATGTTTTATATTGAGTGTGAGGAATAGAAGGTTTCAGTATCTATATATATATAGTGGAGGGATTTGGTCTGTTGTGATGAAATTAATTGTGTTGGTTTGAAAATCAAATTTTAAAAAGCTAAAAGCAATACCCAGATAATGGTCAAAATGATGCTGCCGCCAACTTATCAGTGTAGAATAAGGCATGAATTGTAGACAAGTCCACATATGAAGCACCTTTTGTCTTTTATACCTCTAGATTCAAATTTTGTGATCCATGAAGGATGACATATGCCATTGAAAGTTAATTTTTGAATTCAGTTTCTTATATATGAAAGTTCCAGCAATTTTTTGCTAATACATAAAACAATAGATGTTGACCAGCATTTCATATGATTTGAATAAGTTTTACAAATGTGATCATCCTCTAGCAACATATTAATTAAAAGCAGTCGAGTATCCATTTGTAAATTGAATCTCGCTGATGTTTATTGTGTCTTATAATAAATCAATTGTCACGTATTTATTTTTACCTATGATTCTTGAACTATGTATTTTTCTTAATTTTGGCTTAGCTTCCAATAAAATGTTAGGATGTATATCTTTTCATTCAGATATTCTTTTTAAAAGAATGACTATAACACAATTTTGTCTTGTTAAGTATCTTCCCTCAACAATTAACTCTTATCTACTTAGAAAAATCTCAATTTTTTTTTATCACAGTTTACTGATCCCTAAATTTTTGGTGCTATAGTATACTAATTATTATATATGTATGTATATGTATATGTACATATATGTATGTATGCATGTTTGTATGTACGTATGAGATGTTAGTAATAAAAATTTTAGGGATATATGATTAAAAATTTTGGGACATTAAACAGAGATGGAAGAGCTAAACAAAAATATATATACCTATATACATAAGATATTCTTGTACCATTCAACCAAGTTTTAGTAGTTGAACTACCATAAAAGGTAACCTTATCATGAAAGGTGACGCGATCAAATTTACATCTCTTATCCTAAAAGCTATTTCCTATGGGTTCTAATGTCGAAAGGAATATTGCAGTTTCTGTCTTAATATTCAAGCACTCCATGTCTTTCTGCGATTCGGTGAACCTTTAACCGAAACTGAACCTGATGAATATCTACTAGTCAAAAAGAAAAGCAAAAGCAAAGATAAATGCTTCATTCAAAGTCAACGTAAATACTTCATTCAAAGCAAATATATTGGGGATACGAATTCATTGAAAGTAATGGTTTGAAGAATGGAGTAGGTTTTTTGCATTAGGACTGCCAAATCTTAATCATTATTTACCTTCAACATAACGATCGAGTTCTAGTATCAGGGACCTAAGGATCATTCTCTCTATTATTACGTAATAATTAATTATGTAATAACAATCATTATATGAAACGTCAAATATCACATCACTAATTATAATTTATGTTTATTAATTAAACAAATTTCAGTGCAGTTTTTTTTTTTAATGTCCGAGTTTTGTTTTTGAGCAATTGATTATTTTTTCATGACAGTACGGCCACGGAGCAAATTTCCATGGTGGCAATTGGGCAACCTATTTCATCAAATAATGAAGATGTTCATATTTTTATATCTATCCATGTAACATGTGCCCACTCACCCTGCTCATAATTAATAGGAATTAATGCACTTTCAACTTGCAATTATTGTAGGGAAACGTTTGTGTTCATAATAATATGCACGTGTTCACTGGCTCGATAAGAAATGTATCGTTTAACTGTAACAGAAGGCAATGGGGATAAAAGTTGAACGTGACTCACACACATTAATTAATGGGGTTTTCTGGGCTCTTCGTTTCCTTTTATTTTTTAAAATTTTCTCTTCAGAAATTAAATTTAAAGTTTTTGAGAATGACTAGGAAAGCACATATACACTGCATATATAATAAAAGTCCATGAAACGTGCCTGGATGCCTAATCATAATTTTTTGTGATCTCATAAGTTTTGTCATCAGTATTGGACTAACCTCAATAGCGGGCATATGTTTATGCTACGTGCTGATTAAAATTTATGAGAGTTCAAAAAAAATTAATTAATCTTGGGTTCTTTCACCAATGCGGGCTGAGGCCTAACTCATCTCAAAAGAACTCTCAAAAGATGAGGGTTATCAAGACTTTATTAATCCATCAAGCGTGAGTGCTGCCTCACACACTTAGCCCCTTTCGGGCCTTTGAAAAAGGGCTTACTCACTTGTTTCTTGTTCATACCCAGTGTTTGGCTCTAATACTAATCTTGGGTCCTTTCACCAACGCGGGCTGAGGCCTAACTCACCCTAAAAGAGCTCTTAAGAGGTGATGGCTGCCGAGGCTTTATCAATCGACCATTGCCCTCACACTTACGCGATATGGGATGGCTGCCTCACACACTACACACACACACACACACACACACACACACACATATATATATATATATATATATAAAACAGTGAAACACATTTTTTGAACTCTTATAAAATATTATGTTTATGCTGTGTGCTGATTAAAATTAAATAATCGGTGAAAGTGTTTAGAATTTCATAGGCTGGTTAATTCTTAGGTACTTCTTAAGCAATAAACAGAAGGGCACTTCAAAATTTTTGAGTGGATCCATGGAAAATTTTTGAGTGAATCCATGGATTCATTGATGTCAGTGAGAGTGTATATAAAAGGATCCAAAATTTCTATTGGCACCACTTAAATGCTCATCAATGATGATTCCTTTTTCTTTTTCAAACTATAATTTATCTAGAAGGTCAACTCTTATCATCTTTCTTAAATGAATAATACTACATATTCTAAATTTTTTATCATAAACAATCATCTTAAATAATGTGGCATTCATCAATTGGTTGATAAAATAATATAATTAATTTATTTTAATTTTATCAACTAATTAATGAATGCTATTTCATTTAAAATAATTATTTGAAATATAAAATTTAAAATGTGTAGCATTATTATACTTAAATATTATTAATTTTTCCTTTCAACTTTGCGAAATTAATAGGTTCAAAGAAGAATAATCCATTAGCAGTTATTTTATTTTTGACCGAGTAATCTTCCTGTTTTATATAACCGGTAGCTGATCGGGGGATAGAAAGCCAACAATAACCCTTTGATTATGATCTGAAAATCACAAAGTATATATCTCAGATAGAAAATCCTCCAACATACAACAATGTAGGACATTTAAAAGCAAGCCCTGCCAAGTTTTGCAACCATATTATCTTTGATTAGAAGTGATTCTGCTATATTGCTTTTATATTTAGTTTTCAGATTCAATATGGGATGCTTAATAAGAAAAATGAGAAGAGGAAGGTTATTTAATTTAGTTGATTGAAAATTGTCACTGGGGAAAGGAATTGATTGTTTGTATAAGTATTCTTTAATTCCTTAACGCTGTTGACCTTCTCCTTTGTTTGTCTAAAGAAAATTAACAAAATTAAAATATTTACAGTGTGTTTCACTGTTACACCCCTTTTTCTCACTTATTCATATAAAAAGATTTTCAACATCCCACCACCAAGGGTTTTCTCTGTATTCCACATAAGCAGATTTTGAATCAAAATGAATACATGCATGTATCAAATCATAACATTTAATATTTAATATTATTTCATGGGATATGGTGTAGGCAATAGGCAGCAATGTGTTTTACTTACAGCACACACCTAATTGTTCTTTATATAAAAACTAAATTAAAATTAAACTTATACTAGATATTAGCTTGAGAGGTCCTTCGATCCTCCTCTTGCTCTAAAAGTACCTCTTATGAACCGTTTAATAATAAAGTCTAAATTTTTGTTCTTAATTTTTAATCTAAAGAAGCCTTAGAAAAGAAACTAAAATTGATATATCACCATAAATTAAGGGAACTATTTGAGAAAATGGGGGTTTTAATTTGATAAATGGTTGTCAATACCTTGCAGTATGATGACATCTGAAAGGAGACATCACTAAGATGACGAGTCCCTGATGCTGAACATAAACTCACCCAGTACTTGATAATGCTATTTAATTAGTTCAAACGCATAATCAACACCATATTCGGACATGATCAAGAAGTGCTTTTCTTAAATTACTCATGAGCTGTGCTTTTATGGATAATAGCTAGCTGCCTGCCTCCTGTCTCTAAATCAATGTGATGAGAAAATATCATGTATTATGCATAGTGTTGTACAATCAATTACTCGCACGCAATCAGCTAGATTACGATTTAAATTAGTTTAAAATGGATAAATTAAGCTCTTTTAGTCTATATATAATTTGAGCCAATACTCAATTAGTCATTATTTTCATAAATTACTCAAAAAGCTCATTTTCTATTTTATTTTTGAAGGTGAAAAGGGTCTCTGTACGTAGTTATACATATAGTAACAAATATCTGGATAAATACCCACTTTTCTGAAATTTAATTTGACAGCAACGATTCTGAACAATACTTGCAATTCCGCTCGAAGCCTTAAGAGAGTGTTGTAGGGTACATAGACAATAGTTTCTCTAAATAAAAACATAAATAGTGAAACAATACATAAATAGTGAAACAATCTTGTTGTGTACTATTTAAGAGTGTCTAAAACTACTATGAAGATCGAAGAGAGATTTCACTATCAATGAGTTTACTAGTTACAACCCTTTAGATGAAGTATAAAGAAATAGAATGAGCCTAAGCACACATTTTGAATATATATATATACAGGCTCAAAGAGATCTAAAAAGTGCTCCTACTTAGGGATGGCCAAAATCAAACCATGCCAAAAAAATCCTATTCAATTTGGTTTTTAGGTCTCGGTTTTGTACCTTTTAAACTAAAAAATTGATTACTTCAATCCAAACCGAACTAATTATATCGGTTCAATTCTCGGTTCAAAACTAAGAACTGAAATCGAGTTGAATAACCGAGGATAATTTTCTAAATTTAAATAATACCACATGGCATGATATAAGAGGATATTATAGACAAACTTATACTCTTATTATATACCCTAACACACCATAAAAAATTATATGTATTATAACACCGTAGGCAAATCCAACATCGATAAAACATAGGAGAGATGTTAGGTTTACAAAGGGTGGTTCACACCTTAATTAGCAAAACACATTTTTGGATGTATGGACGCCCTAGAAAGAAAACCAAACGAACCTTACTAAGACCCAAAGCGGATAACATCTTACCAGGTCTGAGTTGGGTCATGACATATACACATAATAACCAAATGAAAAAAAATCAAACCCTAGTTTCTCTAAATCCATTTGCAGCTTCACTTTCCAAGTGAGCAAGCCGTAGTAATAGAACAAAGGTACTTTCTTTCTTGCCAAAAGATCCCATGCGCTAATTCTCCATTTTCAATTATTCATGGCTTTTACTACTTTCTCTAAATCCAATATCATAGTCGACAATAAAACAGAAACCCAAGGTCCTAATTTTTTATCTTTATCTTCAATTCTTGCTGGCTGCTTCTATTATTATTGCTCGTTATCTTAAGTTCATCATCTTTTGAAGTACGTTTTGCTAGGTTTTGCTTTAGCTTGCGCTCTCACAAAACGAAAAAGATATGACAAATTCACTCAACAAACATACCAATTACATTCCACTGAACAAAACACACCTATTTTATTCTACTGTCTTGGCCTTCATGTCTTATATTACATCAATTTCTCCTCCTTTCGAAAACAACTCATCCTCAAGTTAGTCAAAGAATTCTTTCTTGACCATGATACGTGTACAAATCTTGAACATTAAAAGTGTTAGAAATGGCATAGTGCTCGGGGAGATCAATAATATAGGCATTATTTTTAATCTTTTGAAAGATGCAAAAATGACCACTTTTTTTCTACTTGAGTTTATAGTATTCTACTACGTGAAGTTAATCTTTGCGTAAATGTATCGTGACATAATCACCTACTTTATATGACTTAAGCCTTGTAACATATGCATTTTTTTTATTTATATATGTAAATAATTAAATCAAGAGGGGTCTTATGTGATAATCAAGGGGGGTCTAGTTGATATTTTATGGGTGTATATGAAATGGGAAACAAGTGGAAAACTTGAACAAAACCGAGAGAGAGAGGAGAGAACTCGTTTGACTTAACCTGACCTGAACCCGCGAACCCGACCCGCCGGTTTCTTCTATTTCCTGTAACCTCACCGGCCGAGCAAGGTATCAAATGAAAGCTTGCGAGCTGGCAACCTCCACATGTCCTTGTTGCATGAAACCGCGCGGAACACCGCCAACAAAGTTTTGCAGGTTGGTCGCGGACGATCACCGTCGATTCCAGTGTCTTTGGCTGCGCCACCGGTTGGAAAAGGTTCCCTACCTCACCATCTTCCATTCTCGACTAGCCATTGGCACTGAGGAGGCTGATTTGCCACCAACTGATCACTCAAAGTGCCGCGGCTTAAGGGCTCGATCCAGCGCTATTGCCGTGCGTGTGAGGTCACCACCAGCACCGTTGAACTCACCTTGATGAGAAGTGTCTAGTCCGAGCTTCCCCATCGCCGTTGGGCAAATTTCGGTCAACGTTGACCATAAGGGCATTTTGGTAATTTTGCGTATAGAGGGTAATTTCGTAATTTTTAGCTTTGAGGATGTTTTTGCAATCTAAATTGAGGATGAATTGATAATTTTATGATGTAGAGGATAAATTAGTAAATTATGAATTTAAGAGTTGTCGACAAGTATAATTTCAGATTATATTAGTAAATTACGAATACGAGGTTAATACGGTGAGCCGAGAAAATTAAGAGTTGTAATGTTTAGACGAATATTTATTTTAAGTTTTATTTTTGTGACATTAGTTCGAGTTATAATATAGGAAGTAATTATAGCCGAGTCTGAGTTTATCACTCTGAGTGGAATATATTAAAATTATTTGTGAACGTTATTTTTATATAGTAAAGCTTGTTCGTGAAATAAGTATTTTAATTGTTTCCATTTAATGGTTCTCCGAAATAATGTTTATTACGTATAAATATTTTGTTAAGTTATATTTATTCATTTATGTTCCATATCGATTTTAAATTAGTAAAAGAGATGATTGATTTTCGAGTATAATTAAAGAGTATATATGTGGATTTCAAGCATGATTTAAAGTTTATATGTGTTGATTTTGAATATGATTTAAAGAGTATATGATTGATTTTGAGCATGATTTAAAGAGCAAATGATTGATCTTGAGCATGATTTAAAGTGTATATATATTGATTTCGAGCATGATTTAAAGTGTATATATATTGATTTCGATCATGATTTAAAGTTTAAAGCAAATACCCATTCCCTCCAGATAAGATGAGATGAGATAGTAGGCCTTTGGGGCCGTCTGAACACACATATAGGCTTTGGGCCGTGTGTTTGGGCGCTTTCGCCCTTTAGGGGCATATGCATGCAGACAAATATTGAGATATGACGAGATTTAAGACCGGGTGGTCCGGACACGATATCGCCGGATAGCGAATCATAGACGTCCGTTAAGATCCGGGTATGAGTTATGCTCATAAGCATGAGATGGCACGTCCCTGTCTATCCGTGTAGGTCCGGGCATACGGGTACTCAGATAGTACATCATTACCATTCGTTGAGGTCCGGATATAACTAGATTATTCCCTCGGGTATTTGTTTAAGGATAATTGTATTATTTAGTATTTGATATTTCAATATGAGATATTTTTCTTAATTTTGTGGCAGTATCAATTATATTTATATTCAGAATATGATGGAAATGATTTAAATAATTATTTGAGAAAAGTAATTATACAAGGGATGCATTTATTTTTGTATATATTTTATGTTTCAAAAACTACTATCCACTCATTGAGCTCATTGAGTTTTATACTCACTCTATTTTATTATATTTCTCCCCAGGAGATTACATGTGCAACAGTTAACCCAGCAGCTGTACATATTTGGAGTCGTTTTGGCCACGTGAGAGTTTTCTATCGATGAACTGCCGGGGATGCCACCTAATAGGGAGATTGAGTTTTCTATTGATTTTTGTTCTCGGAACATCTCCTATATCTATGGCACCGTATAGGATGGCTCCAGGAGAATTGAAGGAACTTAATCCAGGAGAATTGAAGGAACTTAAGGTTCAACTACAAGAATTAGTGGATAAAGAGTTTATTAGACCTAGTGTTTCTCCTTGGGGAGCCCCAGTTTTTTCTATTAAGAAGAAGGACGGTACCTTCAGATTCTGCATTGAACTATCGGCAGTTGAATAAGGTTACGATACACAATAAGTATCCACTTCCGTGTATTGATGACTTGTTTGACCAACTACAGGGGGCTAAAGTATTTTCTAAGATCGACTTGTGATCGGGATATCATCAGCTTAGAATTAAAGAAGACGATATTCCTAAAACAGCATTCAGAACCCGATATGGACATTACAAGTTTTTGGTAATGTCGTTTGAGTTGACTAATGCTCCAATAGCTTTTATGGATCTCATGAATAGGGTGTTTTACCAGTATTTAGATTGATTCGTAATTGTGTTCATTGATGATATTTTGGTGTATTCTCGAAATGAAGAAGAGCATGCTGATCACTTGCGGACGGTTCTGCAAACTTTTAGAGAAAAATAACTTTATGCCAAGTTTAGTAAGTGCGAGTTCTGGTTGGATAGAGTGACATTTTTAGGCCACGTGATATTAGCTGAGGGCATTTATGTCAATCCCTAAAAGATTAAAGTAATTATGAAATGGGAACGACCTAAAAATGTCACAGATGTTCAGAGTTTGGCAGGGCAATATCATCGATTTGTAGAGGGATTCTCTAAGATTGCTACTCCACTAACTAGAAAGAATGCCAAGTTCCAGTGGAATGATGATTGTGAAAAGAGTTTTCAAGAACTCAAGACACGTCTTACCTCAGCACCAGTTCTTACACTTCCATCGGGCAAGGAAGGGTTTGTGGTATACAGTGACGCTTTTAGGCAAGGGTTGGGTTATGTGCTAATGCAACATAGGAAAGTAGTGGCTTATGCTTCTAGACAACTTAATAAACATGAAAAAAATTACCCAACACATGACTTAGAGCTAGCAGCGGTGGTGTTTGCACTCAAAATATGGAGACATTATTTGTATGGGGTAACTTGTCAAATTTTCACCGATCATAAAAGTCTCAAGTACTTGTTTACTCAGAAAGACTTAAATTTGAGATAAAGAAGATGGATGAAGCTAATTAAAGATTATGAATGCACTATTGATTATCATTCAGGCAAAGCGAATGTGATGACTGATGCACTGAGTAGGAAATCTTCTGGTTCTATGGCTCATATGCGAGTGGCCAGTGTACCTATGTTGATCAAACTGAGATCTTTGGGAGTTGAGTTGGATGCCGATAACTGCGGAGCTTTGATAGCCAATTTTCAAGTTAGACCGACTTTGATTGACAAAGTCCATCGGATGCAAGCACAAGACCCCCGTTAATAAAGTTGATAGAGGATGAGCAAAAAGGTTTACGAACCGATTTTAGAGTGAGAGATGATGGAGTTTTAGTCATGGATAATAGACTGTGTGTACCAGATATTAAGGAGCTAAAGAGGGAGATCATGGAAGAAGCTCATTATTCAGCCTATGCGATGCATCTTGGAAGTACGAAGATGTACCGTACCTTAAGGGATCATTACTGGTTGCAAGGCATGAAAAGAGAGATTGCAGAATTTGCTTATCGATGTTTGGTTTGTCAGTAGGTTAAAGCTGAACATCAGAGACCTACAAGGTCTTCCCAGCCACTTCTTATTCCTGAGTGGAAATGAGAGCATATTACTATAGATTTTGTATCGAGACTTTCGCGTACCCAGCGTGGACATGATAGTGTTTGGATGGTTGTAGATCGACTTACAAAATCTGTTAATTTTCTACCATTCAAAACCACCTATTCAATGGATAAGTTGAGGAGTATTTATGTGGCTGAGATAGTTCGTCTTCACGAAGTACCGGTATCTATTGTTTCAGACAGAGATTCTCGGTTTACTTCAAAGTTCTGGACTAGCTTGCAAAACGCTTTAGGTACGAAGTTGAATTTTAGTACAGTTTTTCATCCTCAAACTGATAGCCAGTCAGAGCGTACCATTCAAACTTTAGAGGATATGCTGCAAGCATGTGTTATGGAAATCAAGGGTAACTGAGACATTTATTTACCTTTGATGGAGTTTGCGTACAACAACAGTTATCAAGCTCGTATCAAGATGGCGCCATATGAGGCGTTGTATGGACGGAAATGCAGAACTCTAGTATGTTGGGATGAAATTGGTGGGAGGAAGTTATTTGGCACAGAATTGGTTCAGGATACTAATGAGTGGGTACAACTTATTCGGGATAGATTAAAAGTGGCCCAAGATAGACAGAAAAGCCATGCGGATAAGCGTAGGCAAGAACTTGAATTCAGTGTTGGTGATCGAATGTTCTTACGAATATCTCCTTGGAAAGGAGTACTTTGATTTAGGAAGTGCGGGAAGCTCAGTCCACGTTACATTTGGCTAAATGAGATAATAGAACGTATTGGTCCATTGGCTTATCGATTAGCTCTACCACTTGAGTTGTCCATAATTCATAATGTGTTTCATGTTTCAATGCTCCGAAAGTACATGTATGATCTGAGTCATGTTTTATCGAAGCAACCAATTAAGTTGAAGGAGGATTTGACTTACGAAGAGGAGCCAGTTGAGATACTAGAGGGAAAACTCCAGGTACTGCATTCGAAAACCATCCATTTGGTAAAAGTGTTGTAGAGGAATCACTCAAAGGAGGAGGCTACCTGGGAATCGAAGACTTGATGTGAGCTTAATGCGCTTATTTATTTATAACTGGTACGTAAATTTCGAGGACGAGATATTTATAAGTGGGAAGGATTGTAACATATGCATTTGTTTTATTTATATATGTAAATAATTAAATCAAGAGGGGGAATATGTGATAATCAAGGGGGGGTCTAGTTGATATTTTGTGAGTGTATATGAAATGGAAAAACGGGTGGAAAACTTGAACAAAACTGAGAGAGAGAAGAGAGAACCCGTTTGACCCGACCAGACCCTACCCAAACCTGCAAACCCGAACCGCCGATTTCTTCCATTTCTGGCCACCTCACCGGCAGAGCAAGGTGCCAAACGAAAGCTTGTGAGCTGACCGTCAACCTACACACATCCTTGTTGCCGGAAACTGCGCGGAACACCGCAAGCAAAGGTCAAAATTTCAACTGGTTTGTCGCGAACGATCACTTCTGATTTCGGCCGTCTTTGGCCGCACCACCGGTTGGAAAAGGTTCCCCACCTCACCATCTTCTACTCCTGACCAGCCACCGGCACTGAGGGTAATTTTATAATTTTACGTATAGAGGGTAATTTTGTAATTTTTAGCTTTGAGGATGTTTCTGCAATCTAAATTGAGGATGAATTGATAATTTTATGATGTTGAGGATAAATTAGTAAATTATGAATTTAAGAGTTGTCGAAAAGTATAATTTTAGATTATATTAGTGAATTATGAATACAGGGTTAATACGGTAAGCCGATAAAATTGAGAGTTGTAATGTTTAGACGAATATTTATTTTAAGTTTTATTTTTGTGACATTAGTTCGAATTATAATATAGGAAGTAATTATATCGTTTCTTTAAAATAGGTGGATCTGCGAATGAAAATCTACCTGCGGACTTGGGCGATAGCCGAGTTTGAGTTTATCACTGTGAGTGGAATATATTAAAATTATTTGTGAACGTTATTTTTATATAGTATAGCTTGTTCGTGAAATAAGTATTCTAATTGTTTACATTTAATGGTTTTCCGAAATAAATGTTTATTATGTATAAATATTTTGTTAAGTTATATTTATTCATTTATATTTCGTATCGATTTTAAATTGGTCAAAGAGATGATTGATTTTCGAGTATAATTAAAGTGTAAATATGTGGATTTCAAGCATGATTTAAAGTTTATATATGTTGATTTTGAATATGATTTAAAGAGTATATGATTGATTTTGAGCATGATTTAAAGAGTATATGATTGATCTTGAGCATGATTTAAAGTGTATATATATTGATTTCTAGCATGATTTAAAGTGTATATATATTGATTTCGATCATGATTTAACATTTAAAGCAAATACCCATTCCCTTTAGATGAGATGAGATGAGATAGTAGGCTTTTGGTGCCCGTCTGAACACACATATAGGCTTTGGGCCGTGTGTTTAGGCGCTTTCACCCTTTGGGGACATATGTATGCAGAAAGATATTGAGATATGATGAGATTTAAGATCGGGTGGTCTGGACACGATGTTGCCAGATAGCGTGTTATAGCACGTCCGTTGAGATCCGGGTATAAGTTATGCTGATAAGCATGAGATGGCCTGTCCCCGTCTATCTGTGTAGCTCCGAGCATTAGGGTACTCAGATAGTGCATCATTGTCATTCGTTGAGGTCCGGATATGACTAGATTATTTCCCCAGCTATTTGTTTAAGGATAATTGTATTATTTAGTATTTGATATTTCAATATAAGATATTTTTCTTGATTTTGTGGCAGTATCAATTATATTTATATTCAAAATACGATGGAAATGAAATGAATTTTTACATTTAAATAATTATTTGAGAAAAGTTATTATACAAGCGATGCATTTATTTTTGTAAGTATTTTATGTTTCAAAAATTACTATCCATTCACTGAGTTTTATATTCACTCTATTTTATTATATTTTCTCCCCCAGGAGATTACATGTATAACAGTTAACCCAGCAGCTGTACATATTTGGAGTCGTTTTGGCCACGTGAGAGTGTCTGAGGATATAGAATAATTATTTGTTTTTGATTAGTGTATATAATCATCCTAATTTGGAAATATACTAAGGATGTGACATAAAAGTTAGGAAACGTGTGTATTATTGAATATATTACTAAATGAGACTGGGTTGAAGTAGTTTGATGTATAATAAATTTTTTGGGAGTGTTTGTGTTATAATTGCAGGTTTGGTAATGTTATGTTTAGGGGGTGGTTCTGCCGAAATTTCTGTAGAATTCTCATTAATAAGATGATTTTTAATGTTTGAGTTCAGTTCCTCGAGATAGGTCGCCTCTGGGAACGGGACGGGTCGTTTCAAGCCTTCTCTGCTTGTCAGTGATGGCCTTATATTTTGTAATATACTCCTCTAACTTCTTTTTACCTTTCTATATACGTCGATCACTTTATCGATTAGATGATCAACAATGATGCTCATTTTAGGAAGTTTTGGTAAAGGAACCAAGTCTAAAGTGTGCAATATAGGATGAATATAAACAACTTCAAATGGAGATTTACCACTAGAATGATTAGACACATTATTGTAGGCAAATTCAGCTTGCGGTAAAACACTCTCCTATTTCCTTGGATTTTCTTTAACCTAGCATTACAAGATATTACCCCGTGTATAAGTGGTGACTTTAGTTTGCTCATCTGTTTGTGGATGACAAGTGCTAGTATAAAGTCTTTTTTATAAAATACAAAAAAAAAAGACCAAGAAATTTGTTGTCGTGATAAGAAACTATTATTTTTGGCAATCCATGTAGAAGAACAATTTCTCAAAAGAAAAGTTTAGCAATGTAGGTAGCATTTGGAGTTTTCCTGCACTGAATAAAATAAGCCATTTTAGAAAAATGATCTATCGCAACAAAGATAGAATCTGAACTTTTTGTATTCGTGGTAATCCCAAGATGAAATCCATGAACAAGTATTCCCAAAGTATATCAGGAATAAGAAGTGGCGTATATAAACCGATATTTCGAGTTTTTCCTTTTACAGTTTGACATGTATAACAATGCTTAACAAATTTCTCAAAATCAAGTTTGAGATATGGCCAAAAAAATCAAGCTTCTACCAAGGAAATGATTTTGTCTCGTCCGATGTGACCTTCTAAATCTCCAACGTGTAGCTCTCGAATGATGTGTTCTCTTAGTAATCCTCGTGGAATATATAGACGATCTTCAAAGAATAAAAATCCATCATATAATTGGTGTTTACTTGCAATTCTGCTAGTGTACTTTTACCATCAAAGAATAAAAATCCATCAAAGAATAAAAATGTTGAGTATATTATTCCTCGCTATGGTTGTAAATTAAGATGTCATCAAAATAAACAACAAAAAATTTTCTAATAAAAGATCAAAATTCCTAATTCCTTAACCTCATGAAAGTGCTTGTAGTATTAGATAGAGACCAAAAGGCATAACTAGTCTCCTTCGTGAGTTTTGAACGCTGTTTTCCATTTATCACTAGAATGAATACAAATTTGATGGTACTTACTTCACAAATTAATCTCAGAAAATAATTTTGACCCTTCCAATCTATCAAGCATATCATCCAAACGGGGAAGAGGAAATCGCTATCGTACCATAATCTTAGTTATGGCTCGATTATCTACGCATATCCTCTAACTTCCATCTTTCTTTGGAGTTATAAGTATGGGTATAGCTTTAGAACTCATACTTTCTCAAACCATGCCTTTTTTGAGAAGATCTTGGACTTGCTCATACAGAATCTTATATTCTTTAGGGCTCATGTAAGTTTAGTAAGCTTACTCCAAGAATAAGATCAATATGATGTTGGATATCTCTAAGCGGAGGAAGTCCGACAAGTAATTCATTAGGATCAATATCATTGAATTCTACCAATAAATGTTAGATTAAATTTGGTACACTTTGTGAGATAAGAACATCATTGGGCAGCAAAAGTAAGTTATTTATAGTCTTTGAGTATGTTGGATTATTAGATTGCTTCATTAGGGCAATAATAAACTTTATATTGTCTTTTTAGAATATGTAAGTATTATTTTTTCTATTATGTGCTTTATATAAATCAAATTGTCAAGGACGACCAAATAATATATAACAAGCATCCATATCAATAACACTGCACATTACCTCATCTTTATACTTATTGATAGAGAAAGGAATACGACATTGTACAATTACTTTCGTCTCGCCGACATCTTTAATCCACCCAATACTGTATGGAGATGGGTATGGCTGAGTTGGCAATTGTAATTTATCTACCATAATCTTGGATACAATGTTCTCGCTACTTCTGCTATTAATGATACGATCACAAATCCGTTGGTTAATCATGTATCATGTCTTAAAGATGTTATGTCATTGAATGTACTCTTCCTTCCTTGATGTGTATCATTTTACTACTAATGATACTCCTTCATCTTCATAAGTGAGCTCATCTGGTTATTCTTATTTTTCGTAAATATCATCATCCAGATAATCCCCTTCTTCAATGTCATTATCATATATAGCCAAGTTGATCAATTTATTTTGTTGACACTAATTAGAGTAATACCCTTCTGTCCACAATGGTAATATTTATTTCTCTTTGGAACTGCATAAGGATTGGAGAATTTTGGTTTGTTCACCGGTTTATTTTGTAATTGTCCAATACGTTGGCTCTGAGAGAAATTTAGCTTAGGTACTTCTTCAGGTGGTCTTGCTATTATCTTTCCCTTGTTCCAATATCGTCTTTATGGTAGTGCAGAAGATTGTGAAGAAATCTGAATGTGGGTCCTTCTTTTATTGAGTTATACTTCAATCTTAAAGGCCAATTGTATTACAATGAACAGAGTGTGATGTGACTACTTAAACACTTCATCTTGAATATTGGTGCGAAGTCCATTAATGAACCTTGAAATCTTTTAACTTTCTGTCTCACGAATATCCACTCATTTAACAAGTTTGTAAAATTTTGTAACATACTCATGTACTGCTTGGTAGGCTTGCTGGCAATGTTGATAATGACTAATAATCTAGATGAAGAAAGTGTTCAACCATTAATTTTTTTATGCGTTGCCAAGTTCAAACTTAGTGCTTGCCATACCTAATTCGTGTTGCTTGTAATTGATTCCACCAAGCGAGTGCCCTTCCTTTGAGTCTATAGGCCACCAATTTTTCTTTTATGTGCTCCTCAGTCCTCCAATAGTCAAAGAGGTTTTCAACTTCAGCTAGCCAATCAAAAAATTCTTCGATCATGAATAGGCCATTAAATTATGGAATTTTAGTTTTCATTCGGTAATCAATTTGTCGAGGCTCTTGATTATTTTCTGGCAATAATGGTCCTTCATCGTCTTTACTAGAATCTTAAATGAAAAGTTAATTCCTGTGTAGTCTGAAATTTCCTTGAAGAATATTGGGCTGTCATGGAATATTGTTTTCAACTTCAACACCAACTCGGCTTTATTGTTGGAAATTGTTGTTTTGCCTGCTAAGAAAGTGTCAGAGTCAAATTCGTAAGCATTACTTTCAAATTCTATAATCTCTTTTCAAGTGCATCTACTGATTCTTTTGTTACGAGTATACCCATAGCTTGATTAAATTTTGTCTGACATTTCTTTTTTCTTTTTTTGTTATTTTTTTCTTTTTTTTAAAATCTTTTTATTTACAATTCAAGTAGTAAACACACACACACACACGCGTACACACACATAACAAAATTGATGCAATTTTAATTTTTTTAATCCAAAATAAGCGTACAAAAAAGTTTTTTTTTTTTTTTTCTAGTTTGAAATAACCAACTTTTCTGACAAGATTAGTGCTTTTTTTATTCTCTAAAATGTTTCTCCTAAATTCCACCAATTTTTTTTTAATAACATAAAAAAAATTCTAAACTTTTTTTTTTTTCTAGCACAACACCAATAAAATCACATTTGTTTTTAGAGTAATGATAGAACCATAAATACTTTATACAAATAAGTGTGTATAAGCTGAAGTAGCATAAATGGATTGTTTATATAAAAGTATCTTGGGCCCATATAATTTAAAAAAGAATTGTTATCACTTCTCAACTAATTAATTTATGATAAATCAGTTTATACATATTAATTTGTATAAAACAGTTTATGCCTCTATTATTATTATTATTTTTTAATTATCACACAATTCCACTTACTTACACTTTACTTTATACTTTTACACTCCTTAAAAATTCTGTCTCACCTATCACACACCCACATTTCAATACTTTTTTTTAACTCACTTTTTTTTTTTAAATCTTGTATTCTCTTTTTTTTTTTCTTAATACTCCAAAATTTCTTTCTACACTAAACGATCACATACTCACAATTCATTCATCACTTTTTTTTTTCACATGTTTACACAAATACAACACTAACACACTTACACCTTTGCACAAAACACAACACTAACACACTCACACATTTTTTTTTTCTTTTAACTCATTTTTTTTAATATACAACTCACCTTTTTTTTTTTAATCTTTTCTTCCCACTCTTCTCACCTCTTGCACAAAACACAAACCACCTACCCTTATGTTTTTTTTTTTTAACTCACACATTTTTTTTTAACATTCATTTCGCCATTTTTTGTCAATCTATTCTTCTTACTTCTCTCACACTTTTTGCACAAAACACATACTCACGTTTTCTTTTCGTTTTTTTTACTCACTTTTTTTAATACTCATTTCACCCCTTTTTTTCTAATCTTTTCTTTTCACTCTTCTTACACTTTTTGCACAAAAAACAAAACATACACTCACATTTTTTTTTAACTCACTTCTCACTCCTCTGACCTCACGGCTTTTTTAATTTTTCACTCAAGCTTTTTTTTTTTTCTTTTCCCCTTCGGTTTGTCCTCTTTTACTGGTTTCTCTCTTTGTATTCTTTTTTGTTTCCACCAAAACCACAAAGAATTGTTTGACTTGGAGACTAGAGGCTTGAAACGAAAGTAATTACGGTGGAATATGGTGGATGGAGATATGAAAAACCATTGGTGGTGGTGACTTGAATAGAGGCTTGGTGGTTTGAACGGAAAATCAACTAGATAATGGTGATGGTTTAGTATGTCGTGGTAGTGATTTTAATTAATGAACAAAAGTAAAAAAATTTTTTTACTAGTTTTTTGTTTCAATAGAAATGGACCGTGATGGAGATAGATCATTCGAATATGTGGGGGGTGGGTATGTTGGAGAATTTGAAGGATGAAACACAAAGTTTATTAAGAAAAGTTCAAGAACATTACAAGAACAATTCACACACTCTCACAAATCATTCTCAAGGGCTTTGTTATACTACCTATGCTCTCTTACTCTTAGACTTATATCTCACAACACAATAGCATAGGTATTTATAGTGAATACAACACAAACATAATTATAACAATATATATCACCTAGCACATTCCACTAACCTTTCATCATAACACCAAACATATTCCACTCACTTAACATGCTCTAAAGGAATCCTTTAATGGCATCAAATGTGTAAAGCTAGCCTCCACTCAACATTGTAAACCCATGATGATGAAGCATGATGATGGAGCATGATAATGGAGGACCATTTACAACTCAACACCTTATTATTTTGTAAACAAGTTTATTATTTTTTTTTTCAACACTCCCTTAAACTTGTTTACGTGACCCGCCTTCTTGCTCGAGGAGTTTAGTGAAATTATCACCAACTTGTTCTTTGGCTTTATTCTTCTTATTTTGATTGAACAATGCCCTGTAAGAATATGCATTTAATCTTCTTTTTCGTACTTGTACTTGTTCTCCTTCACTTTCGCCGTTAATTTCTTTGATTTCCACAGCCAATTGTTTCATAACACCCAATGAATTTCTCAATCTGATAAAATCTTCTTGTTTCAATGGCTTAGTAAATATATCAGCTGCTTGATCTTGAGATTTGACATACTTTATTTGTACATCCTTCCTTTCAATACACTCCCTTATGAAATGGTAGCGAGTGTCAATATGCTTACTTCGATCATGGAAGACTGGATTCTTTGATAAGGCAATTGTAGACTTATTGTTGACAAAGATCTCAGTTGGATCTATTTGGAGCAAACCCAACTCCTTCAACAAATTTCTTAGCCAAATTGCATGGCAAACACCTAAAGTAGCAGCTACATACTCAGCTTCACAGGTGGAAAGTGTGACAATTGGCTGCTTCTTTGACATTCACGTGAAAGCAGTGTTTCCCATGAAGAATACAAATCCAGAAGTACTCTTTCGATCATCTAAATCTCTACTCCAATCGCTATCGCTATATCCAACAAGCTTGTAATCATCAGAGAATGAGTATAATAAGCCAAAATCAATTGTACATTTTATATAGCGAATGATTCTTTTTGCAGCTTTAAAATGGGTGATTGTTGGATTCTCCATATAGCGACTAATGAGCCCAACGGCATAGAGAATGTCTGGCCTCGTACATGTCAAGTAACGCAAACTTCCAACAAGGCTCTTGAAAAAAGTTGGATCAACTCTTTCTTCTTCGTCATGTTTGGACAATTTGACTCCGCATTCTATTGGTGTACTTACGGGCTTGCAATCATGCATCTTGAACTTCTTGAGTATTTCCCTTGCATAGCATTCTTGGGAAATGAATATGCCTTCTTCCTTTTGCTTGACTTCAATGCCCAGGTAGTATACCATTAGTCCAATGTTAGTCATCTCGAACTCTTTCACCATCACTTTCATAAACTCTTCAAATAACTTTGGATTGCTTCCAGTGAAAATGAGATCATCCACATACAAGCATACAATCAAGATGTCTCCATCTTTGACTTTGATGTAGAGAGCATGTTCATGTGGGCATTTGGTGAAGCCATTCTCTTTGAAATATTTGTCAATTCTGCTATTCCATGCCGTTGGTGCTTGCTTTAACCCATAAAGTGCCTTCTTCAATCTCAGAACTTTGTCTTCATATCCTTTCACCACATAGCCCAATGGTTGTTTGATGTAGACTTCTTCTTTGAGAAATCCATTTAAAAAAGCAGACTTTACATCCATTTGATGAATGTTGCTTTTCATATTGGGCACATAGTAAACATTTGAAATTAGTTGGTGGCTACCATCTTTTATGCGAAAAAGGATGTTACCTTTTCCCTTCACTGGTACTTTTGAATCATCTCCAAAAGCGACGCTACCATTTACTGGATTCATTCATTTCCACAAACATGCTTCGCTTCCGCTCATGTGATTGCTAGCACCTGTGTCAAGATACCAAGTATTTTCTTGACCTCTATTGTTGTCATTACGTGCTAGTAAAAGTGTGCCATCTCCATCATTCTTCTCTTCAACATAATTCACTTTCTCATCTACTATGTTGCTTGGAATTCTGCATTCTGAAGCATAATGCCCAAATTTTTGACAATTATAAGCTCTAGCACTTGAGATTTTTCATACCTCGATCGTGGATTGTTTCTTCCTCGCCCTCTGTTTGAGCTTTCTCTTCTTTCATTATTAAAGGAGTTTTTGTTGTTGAAATTCCAGCCTCGTCCATGACCACTGTTTTTGGGCTGCTAAAGAAATGATTAGTCTTATAGTTTCCATTCGGGCTACAGGAGAAAATACCTCATCATAGTCGATGCTAGCTTTTTGACTATAGCCTTTTGCAACTAACCTCGCCTTGTGCCTTTCAATCTCACCCTTGACATTTCTTTTCGTCTTGTAAACCCATTTGACACCAATGGCTTTATGACCTTTGGGAAGTGTAGTAAGTTCCCAAGTGTCATTCTTCACTATGGCTTTGATTTCTTCATCCATTGCGATTCTCCATTTTTCATCTTGTACAACTTCTTTGAAGTAAACTGGCTCACAATCAGCAAAGAGGCAAAATAGAGTGAGATTATCATGTCTCTCAGTTACCTCATAGAGATCTTGAAGACTCCTCGTGCGTTCTTCAGTTCTTTCACTTAAGAAAGATGGTGGTGAATCTCCATGTGTGGTTGATGCTGGTGAGATAGGTAGACTAATCAGCTCTTGTTGTGCTTCTACTACTTGCTCCTTCATTTTCTGTTCATTTTCTTCAAAAGGATAAAAATTGAAGTCATCCACATGAGAGCCAAAATCCCATTTTCCTTCTTCCTCAAAGATTACATCTCGGCTAATCACGATCTTTCCGTTATCTGGATTGTACAACTTGTATCCTTTACAATTGATGTCATAGCCGATGAAGATGAACTTCTCACTTTTATCATCCAGCTTGGCTCTTCTCTCGTCTGGTACATGTACATGGGCAATGCTTCCAAAACTCTCGGATGGGTTATGCCGAGCTTTCTTCCACTCCATGCTTCTTGCGTGTCTTGCCCCACACACTTCTTGTTAGAGATCCGTTGGATAAATAGATTGCATAAGCAACGACTTCACTCAAAATTCTTTGGGTAGTCTTTTGCTCTTGAGCATACTTCTCGCCATGTCGAGGATAGTTCTGTTCTTTCTTTCTGCAACACCATTTTGTTGGGGGGATCTTGAAACTGTCAAAGGGCGTCGTATTCCATTTTCGTCACAAAACTTCATAAATTCTTTGGAAGTGAACTCTCCACCTCGATCAGATCTCATGGCCTTGATTTGGTGTCCACTTTCTTTCTCCATCGCAGCTTTGAACTTCTTGAAAACTTCAAAACTTCCGATTTCGCTTTAAAAATACACCCAAGTTTTTCTTGAAAAATCATCTATGAAAAGAAAGAAGTAGTTACTTTTACCAAGAAAGGTTGGCTTGAATGGACCGCACACATCAGTATGAATAAGCTCGAGTGGCTTCCGAGCTCTTGAGTTTGACTCCTTTGGAAAACTCTTTCTAAATTGCTTGACAAGTAAACATCCTTCACAAACTTGATCGGGATGATTGATCGAAGGTAGACCTTTCACCATGTTCTTTCTCGATAGTAGCTCTAGTCCACCAAAGTCGAGATGTCCATATCGAAGATGCCAAATCCGAGTTGGATCTTTATGACAAGCCTCGAGACACTTTGCAACATCATTCTGAATATTTAAATGAAACATTCTATTCTTCGACATTTTCACTTTTGTAATTAGGTTTCCTTTGTCATCTCTTTAAAAAGACTATAATCTTTAAGATGAATATCATAGCCTTTTTCTAAAAGTTGACCTAAACTTAGAATGTTGCTTTTCATATCGGGCACATAGTAAACATTTGAAATTAGTTGGTGGCTACCATCTTTTATGCGAAAAAGGATGTTACCTTTTCCTTCATCGGTACTTTTGAATCATCTCCAAAAGCGACGCTACTATTCATCGATTCATTCATCTCCACAAACATGCTTCTGCTTCCGCTCATGTGATTGCTAGCACCGTGTCAAGATACCAAGTATTTTCTTGACCTCCATTGTTGTCATTACGTGCTAGTAAAAGTGTGCCATCTCCATCATTCTTCTCTTCAACATAATTCACTTTCTCATCTACTATGTTGCTTGGAATTCGTGATTCAAGCATAATGCCCAAATTTTGACAATTATAAGCATCGCGACTTGAGATTTTTCATACCTCGATCGTGGATTGTTTCTTCCTCGCCTCTGCTTGAGCTTTCTCCTCTTTCATTATCAAGGAGTTTTTGTTGTTGAAATTCCAGCCTTGTCCATGACCACGACCTCTACCTCGCCCTCGGCCTCTTCCTGACATAGTGCCTTCTATCGCTGTCAAGCTTTCTTCTTTTCTTTGGATTGATTTCCATCTCGAAGAGTTGTTCTTCAATCCTCGCTTCTTCTTCAGTTTTTCTTCATAAGCTTGCAACCTTCCTTGAAGTTGCTCGATCGTCATAGTCTCCAAATCTTTAGTCTCCTCTATTGTTACTACAATGAGGTCAAACTTGGAATCTACTCGATCAAGTATTTTCTCAATAATCCTTAGCTCTCTCAACTCTTCACCATTTCTTTTAATTCATTAGCAACAGATCACAACTCTAGTAAAGTAATCAAAAATTGATTCTGATACTTTCATGTGTAAGGACTCAAATTCACCTCTTAGTGTTTGAAGACGGACTTTCTTAACTTGTTCCGCTCCTTTGTAAGAGGTTTCTAACTTCTCCCACGCTTCTTTTGAGGATGTTGCGCCAACGATCTTTTCAAAAGCATCTTCATCTAATGATTGAAAGATGAGATACTTTGCTTTGTTCTCTTTCTTCTTTAAGTCTTTCAAATTCTCCTTTTGTGCTGCAGTTAAAGTACCTTCATTTTCTGGTACTATAAAGCCCTTTTCCACGACATCCCACACATCGTGTGCACCCAATAGAGCCTTCATTTTGATGCTCCAATTGTCAAATTTGCTCTCTTTCAATTGTGGAACTTGAAATGACATCATACCACCATTTGCCATATCTCACAAATCGAGTGAGAATTTGGAGATTTTGAATGCACGAATGAATCCGGAACGTCGAAAAACCTTTGGGAGGTCTCGGGTCAACTCGGTGAGTCAACTTAGTTTATGGACAGCAAACTTCCGATGGCGATTCCGGGCTCGTCTGAACTCCGATTAGGCTGATTCTTACGGCGTTGCGTTCATCTCGTCGAGAGCTTCGATTTGATATGCTACACGACTATTTTATCCTCCAAACCTTGCTCTGATACCACTTTGTTGGAGAATTTGAAGGATGAAACACAAAGTTTATTAAGAAAAGTTCAAGAACATTACAAGAACAATTCACACACTCTCACAAATCATTCTCAAGGGCTTTGTTATACTACCTATGCTCTCTTACTCTTAGACTTATATCTCACAACACAATAGCATAGGTATTTATAGTGAATACAACACAAACATAATTATAACAATACATATCACCTAGCACATTCCACTAACCTTTCATCATAACACCAAACATATTCCACTCACCTAACATGCTCTAAAGGAATCCTTTAGTGGCATCAAATGTGTAAAGCTAGCCTCCACTCAACATTGTAGACCCATGATGATGAAGCATGATGATGGAGCATGATAATGGAGGGCCATTTACAACTCAACACCTTATTATTTTGTAAACAAGTTTATTATTTTTTTTTAAACAGGGTAGTTGTATTGGCAGTAGTGGTGGTAAATACAATAGTAGTGGCTAGGATTAGGGTCGGATTTTTTTTTTAATGGTAAATAGTGATAGAGGATTTGAGTGGTTTGTGATTGATGGATATATAAAGTGCATTTACTAAGAAAGCTCGACTTGATACAGAGGAAGATTATAATACAATTGACGCAATGTTTTGCTAGATTTCGCTCTAACCTGCGTTCTCACAAAGAGAAAAAGATATGATAAATTCATAATTGGAATTTGTAGTGAGAAAACTCAAGTTTTGATTGAAGATTGATTTATTATTACAGATGATTTAGTACATATTTATAGTGTTTATATTAACTATACCTACTATACTTCACTCAATACTCATACTAACTACATTTCACTGAGCAAAACACAGCTACTCTATTCCACTATCTTGGCCCTCATATCTTATGCTACATCTTTTTTAATTCCATTTGCCACTCTTTGTCTTTATCTTCATCACCAGCCTGCTGGTTATTTTCCTTTGTTTATTAACTTATTGGCTACTGTTAGTACTTTCTTCAACTTCAAGCTCCTACTACTGTCTTTTTTAAAGTTTGAGGGCAGTTGATCTTGTTCAACTTTGAACTACTACTACTATCTTCTTTTGAGTTTGAGCAGTCGATTGAGCATCCACATGATGTGAAAACAACTCATTATGCTGAAATCAATAAGTAAATTCAGCCAGCTGTTAAGTCATGTGTGTGTAACACAAAGTTAGTTATGCCAAGTCAGTAATAGCAGTGATCAACAGCTTAACTAACTTTGCTATACATGGTTATAGTGCTAATTATATTAGTTAATGATTAGCAGAGTTAATTACTAATTTGTTATTCTATGTAATGTGTATTTAAATCATAACTTCTTTATTATTCTAATTTAGTAATAAAAATAACATTATCAGATTCAGTCAATTATTTTCAATTCTCTCAGCTGCCAAATAGCAGCATTTCACTTAAATTTACATTCGTTTCTTGGTATCAGAGCAAGAATGTCTAGCTTGAGCAACATTAATACAAATTCAAACACAACAATTGTGATCAAAATACACAATCAACTTTTTCTTTTATTACTCCAATCAACCTAGATTGATCCAACTACATGATCTGGCATAACATTGTTCTTGCTTCCATATGAGGAAATCGACTTGAATGATACATTACTGGTGAGAAGACAACTCCAAATTGATTTATAGCTTCACCAAATTATACTGGAGCAGCTTATGTATCTGTTCCACAAATTGAAAATCCAGAATATATTACACGGAGATCATAAGATCAAATGCTTCTTAACTGGTTCATCAATTCCATCAGTGAATGTATACTAAGTCTTATTCTTCATTGTACCCCTTCTTTTGATGTTTGGAAAGCTTTAGAGAAGAAATTTGGAGTGAAATCAGAAGTTAGGGTTTACAACTCAAATATGAGATGAATGTTCTAAAAAGTTAATCATTAACCACATAACAATATTGTTTGAAAATGGAAATAATTACTGATAAGCTAGCATATGCTGGTCATTTAGTTTCTGAGAAAGCCTTTTTGTAACAGATTCTAAATGGCCTAGAAGCTGGTTATTTATATATTGCCATATTCATAACAACAAGCAAATTATACTATAATGATGTTTATGCTTTACTTTTTACTTATGAAACTAGACTTGAATAAAGTCAAAATGAAAAGCATATGTTCATTGCAAATTATGCTAACATGCCTAACTATCATAACTATGGTATGATGAATGCCTATTATGCACAAATAAAAGGTAATGTTAGGAATGAAGACTATATAAGAGGTTTTAATGGTAATTACAATGGGTATTCAGGAGGAATAAATGGTTCTCTAAGTAGTAGAGGAATGTGCTTCAACTCTTATCCAAGAGGATTTCCTTCTGAAACTGGTAATTTTGGTAATCATGAGACAAATCAGATGATAATAATGGGAAATAATAGATCTACTCAGTTTGGAAAAGGTTTTGGTGTTGGTTTGGCAATGGCAGTGTAATTTCTATGGAATACGTTACAAATAATGAAGAATCAATGCATATATGTCAAATTTGCTTTAAATTAGGATATACAGTTGCAAAATACTAGCATAAGTATATAGAAAATTATATACCCCAATTATTAAGAAACTCTTTAATGAAACGAAAGTTTAATGTTTGTTGAAACAGAAACAAAAATTTCTGAATAATACTAATTTTATTAAAAAAACTGAATGAATAAAATTAGGGTTTCAAGTCCATTTTATAACAAACCTAAATATCACAAATTTATCAAAATAGGTAAATTCAAAATATAATTCTATAATAAAATTCTCCTATCAGAAATAAGAAAGGCACAGAAAACAGAAACTAAATTCGAGTTGTAAAAAAATAGATAAAAACTTAGAAGCATTAGGAAAAGTAGGAAAAAATCTTAAAACCTAAAAATGACCGAGAAAAAAGGGAATTTTCAGACTAAGAACGGACCAGAACGACTTTGGCCATTTTAAGTTTTGTTCGTCTTGTCGTAAGTTTTGAAACGTTATATTATGCCATTCGGAAGGTACCCTGCTTGCGATATACAACACCATACATTACTCTCATAAAGGCAAAGCTTCTAAATTTTTCTATATGGCCAATGACGAACCTTTACTGGTGAATTACTACCCAGCGAGTGATGATTACTAGTTTCTGCATAATTTTTGCATGTCAATTCATACTCTCAAGTTTCTAACGTGTATTTTCGTTCTGGACTAGCCTATATGCCTGACTTTGCTAGCTTATCTAGAGCTGTTGATGAAGGCTGGTATTTGGATAGGGTGCCGCTTATCACTTAATCAATAGTATGAAAAATTTTGAATATCAAATAAGAATTCAGAGGTAATGACAAATTAATCATTGGTAATGGTGAAGGATTTTCAATCACTTATATTGGTAATTTATAACTTACATTCAAAGGCTCTAAAGTACTATATGTATATACACATATTGCTATAAATATTTTGCTTGTTCCTTTTATTACAAAGAACTTCTTAAGTGCCTCTAAACTCACTGCTGATAATAATCTCTTTTTTGAATTTCTTGGTTCATTTTGTTTTGTGAAGGATTTACTGAAAGGACAAGTTATGATGTAAAAAATTACTGATAAAGGATTGTATATAATACTGTTCAAACCCGTGTGTTTCTCCAAGCTCAATTAGCCTTCTTCAAATCTATCTCAAAGCTAAGTTAACAAGCCACCGTCAATGTCGTCATTTGCTCCTTTAAGTCTCATATGCCATTTGTTGACAATAGTAATAGTTTCTCAAAAACTTGCTTACAAGATGATGTTGCTGTGTGTTCTGATTTTATTAATAAAATGACTCTTTTATATAGAAGACTTGGCCATATAATTATCATACTTTATTACATTTACACAAGTGTAATCAAATTGATTATTTCTCATGTTAAAGAAAGCACCACATTTCTGTGAAGCATGTCAATTAAGCAAACTTCATTTTCCCATTATATAAATTAAAACACAATCTACACTTAAGCTTGTTTATACAGATTTATAGAGACCTTCACTAATTCTTTTCAGAGAGGGTTTTAGATATTACAATAGTTTTGTTAATGACTTCACTAGATAAAATTAAATTTATTCTTTAAAGTTGAAGTTTGAAGCACTAGATATGTTCAAGTTATAAAAGTTACAAGTTGAAAATCTATTCTAAACCATTATTAAGATATTGCAATCTGACTGCGAGTGAGAGTATAGATCATATACTATATTTTTGAGCCAATGTAGCGTCCTTTTTAGACATTCTTGCCTATGTACATAACATCAAAATGACTTGATTGAGAAAAAACACAGATATAATGTTGAGTTAAGTCTTACATTATTAGCTCAAGCCAAACTTCCTCTAAAGTTTTGGTGGGACTATTTTCACACATCATTTGATCTTATCGATAGGCTACCAATCTTTGCACTTAAAATGAAAACCTTATATGATAAGCCTTATAAGCATAGGGATGATTATAAGATGCTTAAATGCTTTGGTTGTGCTTGTAATCTATATTTGAGAGATTAAAATAAACATATATTTGATTATCATTCAAATAAATGTATTTTCATTGGTTACAACTCTTCTCACAAAGGTTACAAATGTTTGCATCCTTCTAGACACACATATATTGCTAGACATATTGTTTTTTATGAAAATACCTTTCCTTTCTCTTTAGATCCTATATTTACCTCTATTAACAAAACACAAATAGAGTCTAATTACTCTATTTCTTGTAATCAAGTTTTTCACTTATCTACTCTTCATGTTATATCTGATTCATTTGATAGTAACATTGATACTCTCCTTCCAGCATGTTCTAGCAGATTTGAATCTCTCTCATTAACAGATCATATATAGACAGGTAACCAAACTCAATATACTAAGCATTTTGATTCTTCTTCTAATCATATACTACTACAAAAACAATATATGATAGCATTTGAAAGATACTACTAAAGGTGAATGGTAGCACTTTGAGTAATGCTAAGTTAGCCAGTGTAACTAATAGTGTTTCATATAGATAGCATTTATTGAATGCTACAAATTATAATACATAGCATTGAATAACTGGAATAAAGTTGGCTATTATTGCTTTATGCTAATGCTATCATTATGTCAAGTGATAGCATTTGGAAAATGCTACCAAATTATAAAAAGTTTCTTAACAAAATATGTAAAATAACTTTAAAAAATGCTGCAAAAACATATATAACTTGATGATGTAGGATTTCTTAAAGGTTAGGAAGGTAAATATGTTATTTTTTTATTACTAATTTCAAATACTCTTCATTCAATTCATTCATTTAATCTATCATTTTAGTCATTTCATTGATGAAAAATTAATTGTACATCATACACTGATTTAAAATAACAATGTTTAAACATCCAATAATCGTATAATAAATGTTCAAGTACACAAATATTTACAAAAGATAAGTATGGAAGTGTCATAATTCTATAATTTCTAGCGATTGTAAAAAACGCACTACATATTGTCTTCAAAACCTTTTAGCAAAATATCCTTAAATCTTTATATCAGTATTAAGAATTTACAAACAAATTATAATCTATACTATTAATAAAAGAAAGAAACAAAATAATAGCACCTTAACAAAATTTGCCAATGTACATAAATTATCAATAATTAAAATATCTTTAACTTCAAATCAGATTTATATTCACTCAAGCCAATTATTTTTTATATATCACCATAAATGATGGGCAATAAATCAACTCAAACAAAAAATTAATAAATTCTACAACTATATTCTTTTTAAACTCAAATGGAAACCTTATTATTTTTTTCATACTACATCTACACTAATCTTCTATTAGTATTCGTTGTTAATGTTAAAAATAAATTTAAGAGCAAGTATTTCATTGGCATTCTAAACTACACAAATGCAGAGAGTAATTATGACAACTTTATTCATGCCTCTGCATTCATTAAATACTGCCTTATGTAGTATAAATTTTTTTTATCAACAGTAGCAGAGCATTCCTACTAAGAGTGTGCCAAAAGTTTGTAATATATTGTGTATCATCTTTGCTTCTAGCAATAAGTTTCACCTACAAAAAATTTTGTATCAAATCTACTCATAAAAATAAAACATGATGTTATCACGAATTTAAAACACTTTTACAGTCCTGTCCTAAATGATGAGCATAATCTAAAGAACGAAGTAACATGGTTTCATTGGTAACCATTAAACAATTCAATAAGTCGATTTAGCTTAACAAGTAAACCAAAATACTACCAATCTTCATTTGAACAAACCACAAGGAAAACTAAAGCATCAAACTAAAATTGGCAAAATATTAAATACACCATGAAACTAATCTATTCAAGTTATTAGATAAAACATCATGAATTATATATGTGATGCTTCAAATAATCTTTTAAGGATAAAAATGATAATAGAAGGAAAGAAGAAAGCATAAAAAAACAAAAATGAATGCAGTGAAAACTCTGAGCATCAATGATATTTGACTAGCTACTACAAATATTTGTAATCTAAAAATATCTCTACGAAATACTTCTATTTAACTAGATGAGAGCCCTCAAAGCCGTAGTCGGGTTGGTCGCAATGCTCGGTTCTAGAGCCGTGGCGGCCCGGGTTCGAGTCCTTGGGAGTGGGGAGGGGGTAACAAATTTCTTTGGGCTTGCCCACCCCTCCCTTTTAAAGATTGAAAAAAAAACTAGATGAGAATTTGACAGTTCTCAGGCTCAAGTATATCAAAAATAAATTTACTTAATAAAAGAAGTGTCTATGAGTAAAAATAATTAACAAAACCATCATCATAATAGACACAACTTTTACCAGTAAAATAAAATCCGCAGATAAAATAAAATCATAGAATTTGCCTCAATTAAAGTTTTACCTTACTTTATGATGCCAACATAACCCATGTGCATTGCAAATTTGGTGTCAATCCCCTATTATCTTTAAAGCAAATGTTTTTACAGTATAAGAAAGCAATAGAAAAAATCTTTCTTCAAGACCCTAGCTACGTCATATGTAATATAGACAAAATTCTTCAAAGTATGAGAAAGCAATACATGATACTTTTAATCGCTATAAGTTATAAATATAATAATAGCTAACTAAGGAGATTCATTGAAAGTTGATTAAACATATCAATATCTTATTTATATGGCCATTCAATATGAATTAGCCATATTATAGAAAATTCTTGCTACATCCAATTAATAATCCATCTGACATAATTTATAATAGCTCTAAATTGAAAATAACTTTGGAGACATGTAATTGATGATGAAAATGAAGACGTTAAGGAACGAATGGTAAATTGCAGATTATCCAATCTATATATTACCCAAAAAATAAGAAGATAAAGATAAAGGACTAATACATCAAAACCGTGGCAGAGAAAATTCATAAAAATGAACAAAATATATTATAATTTACAACAAACAAAAAGTGAATCAGCATGAGAAGTCATATATCAATATTCACAAACAGTAAATTAACAAATTAAAATAAAAAAATTGATACTCACAGATTAAAAATTGATGAGAAGGCTTTGATTAGAAAACTTGTATTAAAAAAACCTAAGATAATAAAAAATTATTGATTAGAAATATTTTTCAATTGATTGATTGGGGGATATTAATTTGGGTCATAAAATGAAAGGAAAACATGAGAGGATTCTGGGAGGTTGCTTATGCTGAGAGAGTGAGGAGTGCTTGGAAAAGAGAGGCAATTAGGGTTGTGTAAGAAGTTGAGATATTTTTGGACAAAAGATATGGTGCCCCTTCTTCTTCTAATTGGCGGTATAATTAAAACTATTTTAGGCTTTTGGCTCCTTTCTTTCGTAGCACTTTTTTTTTAAATTCTTATCAATTTATCATTTTTTTTGTAGCATTATGAAAATACCACATTATTTTATATAGTACACAGCACTTGGAAATATGTTACTAATAGAATGATAAATGTGATAAAAAGTAAAATGTTATCACTTGTTGAAGTAATGGTAGCATATTTTTGGTAACTGTTACAAAAAATTAACATGCAATAGCATTTTGCAAAAAAAAATGCTTTGCATAATGCTACCAAAAGTGATTATTCTTGTTGTGATATACCTAATCAAACTGCACCAAACACTTAAAATTCTCCTCCCATATTACCCTTATTTCATCATGAAAAACAACAATTACCATTCAAACTTTAGAAAACAAACAATAGAATAATCACCCCATGATCATAATAAAGAAAACATGTATTTTTAAGCCAAAAGTATATACTGCAATGTTGATTTATAAAGAACCATATTTTGTTGATGAGGCTTTACAGAATGCATAATGGTTTTAGGCCATGAAAGATGAATATGATGCTTTAATAATGAATGGTACTTGGTATCTAGTGCTAAAATCTGACAACCAAAGAATTGTTGGCAACAAATAAATGTATAGAGTAAAGTAGAACACTGATGGGAGCTTGACCAAGTATAAAGTAAGACTAATGACTAAAGGTTTTCAACAAATAAAGGGAGTGAATTATTTTAAAACCTTCAGCCCAGTTGTGAAACTCGCAATAGTTAGAGTTGTCCTCAGCTTAACAATGATGCAACAATAGACAATTAGATATGTGGATGTCAATATTGCATTTTTGAATGGTGATTTAACAGAGGAAGTCTTCATGCAGCAACCAGAAAGTTTTGTTAATAAGAATAAACCTGATTTTGTTTGCAAGTTGCACAAGGCACTGTATGGACTTAAATAAGCACCTAGGGCTTGATTTGAAAAGCTAAGAAGCTGCTTTCTACAATAGGGATTCAAGAACTCTAAGTATGATTCATCATTGTTTATAAAAACTTAAACAAGCACCTCCAGCCTGGTTTTGATTTACGTTGATGATATTCTTATAACAGGGCCAAATAGCACAGAATTAGAGATTTTCATTCAATAATTTAATTTTGTATTTGCTTTAAAGAACTTGGGAAAGTTGTCATATTTCTTTAGCATAAAGGTGCTTTATGATAAGGATAACATCTACCTATCACAGAAGAAATATATTAGAGACTTACTTACTAAAATAGATATGCTTGGTTGTAAAGGTGTAATCACACCACTGAGTACTGGTAATGATTCCAAATTGTAGAAAACAGTTCAAAGAGAAATGAGTTATTATTTAGAATATGTTACTCATTACAGGAGCATTGTTGGTGTCTTCAATATCTGAATCCAACAAGACTAGAAATTACTTATTATGTGCATAAACTAAGTCAGTATGTGGTTACTCTAACACTTCAACATCTTATGGCTTTTAAAAGGGTATTGAGATACCTAACAAAGACATAAGATTATAGTTTAAATTTTGTTAAAGATGGAGATTTCAAAGTCATTATATTTACTAATGCAGATTGGGGAAGTGATCTAGATGATAGAAAATCAGTTGGAGCTTATTGTGTTTATCTTGAAAACAATTTGATTTTTTTGGTTTTCTATGAAAAAATTGTCATTGCAAAGTCTTCAGCTGAAAGTGAGCATAGAGCACTTGCAGCAATAGCTTAAGAGATTACTTGGTTACAGTCCTTATTTCTTGAAATGAGAGTGTATTGTTCAGATAAATCAACATTATAGTGTGATAGCATTAGTGCAATGGAACTTGCTAAGAACTCTGTTTTTAATTATAGAAGTGAACATATAGAGATTGACATTCACTTTATTAGAGACAAAATGCTAGCGGGTGATCTTAACATCTGTTATATGTCTAGTGAGGAGCAGATTGCAGATATCTTAACTAAGCCTCCATCATTCCTTCCTTCAATTACCTAAGGGCCAAACTCAATATTTATTCTTGCCCCTTGAGTTTGAGGAAGGCTATGAAAATAGCTCATTATACTGAAGTCAAGAAACCAAGTCAGCCAGCTGTTAAGTCACGTGTGTGTAATACAAAGTTAGTTATGCCAGGTCAGCAGGAGTCAACAACATTAGTGATCAGCAGCTCAACTAACTCTGTTATACATACTTAGACTGCTAATTGTAATTAGTTAATGATTCAAAGAGTTAGTCATTGATTTGTTATTCCATTTAATGTGTACATAAAGCACATCTTCTAGATTATTTTAATTCAATAATAAAAATAATATTCTCAGATTCAATCAAATTTTCTTTTCAATTTTCTCAGCTTCAAACATAGCATTTCACTCAAATTTACATTTGCGCTCTCAGTTCAAAATCTCTATTTGCTACTTTCTTTTTACTTCTTTTTTCCTTTAATAAAAAATTTAAAAGTTGACATTGTGTGTTATGTGTTGTTTAATTCATTTTTTTTCCAGTGAAATTGTAAAGTACTGCACTTTTTATTTTTTTTTTCAATAGCATTATTTATTTATGTGTCTTATACATATAGAAGAGAGCTACATATTAGAGTTAAAAGCATGGTGATATAAACATCAAAATTTTGAACTGTTACTGAACCGATATACTGATCTAGAACCGTACAAATCAAACTTAGACAGAACCGGACCAAAATATTTTTATTTTATTTCGATACTGAACCAAACCGGACCGATACCCACCCCCTACCCGCACTTGTCGGCCTTGCTCTGGGTTTATTGAGAAACCCAGAACTTTCCCGCCAATCTAACAACCCTTAGCGACCTTTCGCCAGCGATGACCACACGCGTCGTTTGTTGGGGCTCATGACTTCCCAAAATGGCATAGCTTGTTATCGTTTGAAGCACATTGTTTAAGTGATGGAACGTGCTTGTCACATGCTTTACTTCACGTACCAGACAACGTTATCTGGATGTCGGCAGATCTGAAAATATTTAAACGGCCGTGTCTTTTATATGTAGATGACAAAAGAGAACTTTATATTACTCATACCCGACTTGTCGTACCAGGATAAATCCTCGGATTTTGTTTTTCCATTTTACTAGTAAGTTTACACACAGTCACAAACTGTAGGGTTATTCTCTTATAAAGGAAAATGTTTCCGTTGATATATAACAATCCATCTAGTTTCCCGTATGTTTCTTTTAATGACTCATTTCGACTCTTAAATTCATAACAAAAATAATAATAATAATAAATAAATAATTTTGAATTCTTGTTGCTTTGCAGGTTGTGTTCAGCCATATATTCTTATATATTAGCTTAATAAAGGAAAAGACTCTTCCATACTATCAATTTAGTGGTTCTTTAGATGCTAGAATAGGTGGTGCTGTAATATCAATCTTGAAAAATATTTATGAAAAATTTTCCTTATCTTTGTATTAGGAATTACAGAGAAACTTTAAACAGAAATAATGCCCTTTCATTTTGGCTTCAATTCCATATTATGCGTTGTACATAAGAGAAGAGACTTGTCAAAGGTTAGAAAGCTTTAATATATTAGAAAATTTATCATGAATGCCTGCATAAAATGAGATTGATGAAATCGTAATGAGGCAAATATATCAAGGGCTGTGGGCGTGTATGACACTACAATCATGGAATTGTTATAAGGATCAATACCCCCTATGCTTCAAGAATCATACGACCTAGCTGCTATCCTGAGCACAAGGCCTCAAGAACCTTTGTTGTGCCCAAATTTTCGACTTTGTTCAATAAAATTTAGAAAGTAAAGAACTGATTAATCTTGCCTGCAGTTCAATTTATACTCCCTAACTTGCATCACAAAGCTATATATGTAGTCTCAGTGGCACCATTAATTGGCAGCCAATAAACTGCTGCTTTAAAGAAATGTGTTTTGAAGCTGATAAGAGGGACACATACAATCATACACCACGTATATATGGCAAGTATATATTTCAGCAAGTCCATTGATAAATCAATGAGTATAACAAATTGTACAAATGCAGGCTCATTCGACATCAGTTAGACAGTTTGTACAATCTGTTTAATTGTAGCTGACAAAAGATTTATAAAGGAAAAAAATTGACCAAATATATACATACTATATATCTCGGGCATATTGAATCTGCAGGTAATTATATAAAATACAACTACAATAATTATTCTAATTCCTCATCATGGGAGAGTTGCGTAGTAGTTGATCCTGTGCCGCCACTTGTTGGACTCTGATCATTGCTGCCACTGCTTCCATCTTTATTTGCACCATTAATGTCTCCAAGGTTCTGGCTGCTGCTAGCTTCACAAACTTTACTTTTATGGGGATCAACCAACACAAGTGCCAAGCAAAGTTCATCAGCTGGCGACCTGAACTTCCATACTTGAATTGTATCATCCAATTTCAGATTATTCCGTGCTTTAACTTGATTCCATTTATTGATGATCACGTAACAAAAGCTACTCTTTGCTCTTTCCTTGGAAGTCTTTTCATTTGGCTTCACCCATCTCTTAAAAGTCATTTCACATTCTTGAAGCGAAGGCTCAATCAACTTCACTTTCATCTCGGTTCCAATATTATCAAGATATGCCTTCTCCTCATCTGTCAAGAAATCTTTTGATATTATTTGATTCCACGGAATTGACAACCGGTAGTGATGATCGGATACGTCCGTTGAAAACAAACTCTTCTGTATAACCAAAGCAATCTTCGAACCATTCATCTGTTGAATTCTTTCCTTGAATTCTTGGGGCAAATCTGGGATCTGGTCTAGAACAATCTTTGGTTTCTTGTTTGGTCTTGAACAATGTTGGCTAAGTTTTCTTTTCTCCTTCTTTTGCTTTGGGAATTCAACAACCCAATCATCATCATCGCCGTCCCCCCAGTCAATCGGAAACCGAATTCTTTCCTTCATAGCATCACCCATAAGTTTTTTCGGAGCATTATGATAAAACCCTTGTGGTTTCTTGGAACACAAGTTATTATAAGTAACAGGTTTCTTGAGAGCCTTTTCTCTCTGACTTTGGTCAGAAACCCTAGCCAGCCAAGCGCCCCGTGGATCACTAGTGCTTGAAAAATTCCCATGCTCCAAAACAGACACATTATTCTTGGAATACATGTCCAGAGGCTGCTCTCTCGAAGAAATTCTACACTCAAAACCTTTGCTACCAGCAACCCTGCAGAACAAATTACTCTGATCATGATCAATAATAGGCTTCTTTTGTTTTTCTTTCCTAATTCTTTCTTCCTTACTTTTCTGAGAAGCCAAACTTGCAACAGCAACTAAAGCATCAAGACCAGTCCACTTTCTGTCAATCTTGATCCCTCTTTCTTCAAAATCCTTCAAACTTATGAAGGAGAAATCTCCTTCCTGTTTGGCCATCTTCTTCAGTTTCTACTTCTGGGTTTTGTGAAGTTATTTAGAAATAGGAAAGAGACAGAAAAACCTGAAGAGCAATTAATGGCGAAGAAGAGTAATCTTGAAGCTATCCTAGTTCAAGCGTAAATGTAGGAAGGCAAATAGTATGATTTTTATAGAGGGGGGAAATCTAAATATAATTAGGATCTAATCAATCTCCTAGTCGTCTCCGGAGTAATTAAGACTTGGGGTTGAGTGATTTTTATGTTCTATATTTGTTTTTCCTATGGGTTTGTGGATTTACTTGGTAACGACTCTATTGTTTTATTTTTATTTTTATTTTTTTTGTTTCCTAATTCGGTAATTGGATTTATTTATTTATTTTTAAATTCTAAAAGTATAGGAAAAAAAAAGAGATGAAAAATGGTGTAGACCGAAAAAAGAGAAAGAATTAATTGTGCGTAACACGGAAATGGGACAAGAAAAAGCTTTGATATAATAAATGTCTTGTGAAAACATAACAATAAATAAAAGTTTCATAATAAGGCAAGTGCGGGTAAAAAATAAAAAAAATGTAAAATTCACTAGAAAAGAAGAGAGTTAATTTTTAGATTTAAAAGGAAAAAAAAAGGCGTATGTAAACGTAAATAAAGACATATATTGAAGAGTTTAAAATTTTAAATGAGAAATATAAATACTGAGTCGTTGATATTCCAATAAGGAAATATGCATTGGGTTAGTTGTCGGCCTAGTGGCTGCAGATAAGTAGCTGTTGGTTGCAGATATTATTGAATGTAGAGTGATTACAATGTCTCTCATTATAAGGCCCATTAAAATTTAGAGCACTGATATTTGAATTAAAGTATGATAAAATATAGATAAAAACACATAAAAAAAAATTACGTTTTTGTGAGTTTAATTTTTATTATTATTTTTTTTTGGAAGCAAACCCAAAACGACATCATTTAGGATATGTTTTTGCCAACCTATTGTTAATAGCATTATTTATTTATGTGTCTTATACTTATAGAAGAGAGCTACATATTAGAGGAAAATTTACATAAATAACTAGCCTCATTTTATATTTTTCACGAATAACCTTTCTATATTTTTCCTATCATAATTAGCCAATCAAAACTTACATTTCCTTAATTACTCTCCATATTTAATTTTTATTACAGAACTATAAACTTAAAACATCGTTCTTGCAACTGCCAACCCGTTCCCTAGCCACTCACCGTTCTTGCAAACTACAAACACTGTTCAATAACTAAAGATCAGAGCTTCTTTACCTAACTGCGTGTAAGGTAATATAATTGTATTAAATATTTATATAAGTGTTATGAATTTATGTGTTGTATCGCTTATGTAGCTAGGGTTTATATTTTGGGATTGTCTCGACAACTAGTGAGAGAGATGTAGTGCTCGTCTCACTGGCTTAGGAGACGGGCAGCCTGCCCCACTGGTTTGCGGCGACAGTCGCCCGTCGCATCAATACAGCCGCACTTGTCGATACTT